>CM030897.1:18971136-19253636 GCA_018136845.1 Heterotis niloticus
TGAATGTCATCACATTTTTTTTTCTTCCCCTTCTTGGGGAGCACAGCAGAAGTCCCACATGTGTTGTTGTTACTGGCTACCTACAAGTCACAGATTGGACTCTTGGGCCTCGCCATTACATTTCATTAAAAGGAAGGCAACTGGATCATTCGATTTAGTTGCCTTCCTTTTGATGAAAAATAGAATTACTATATCCTAAATACTGATATAAAATAATAAATAGTACAGTATATACTAATAATATATATATTATGTGTGTATGTATGCACACACAGTATATAAAACTATAATACTTCAGTATTCAAACTTCACGTAATACACAACCAATGACGCTCATATTACATCCGTCCTGTTATTTTTTTATTCTATGACACAGGTAGGTACCACATATTCAGTCAGGCACATTGTCGTCACAGTAGCGAACCTTGATGTAGTTTTTTTTTTTTTTTTTAAATGCCACGTATTCAGTGAGTCAAGGTGTGCTTTGAAAAGCCCGTTTTAAAAAAAAGTGTTCTTCTGCTTACTGTACAGAAACCCTTTTTTGCAAGTTGTTTCTCTAACTATAAAATGGCTGCGAAAATGTTTAACAAAATCCAGACGTGTGCCTTAACAACTGTTCTAGTCCTGGAGTTAGGTTTTGTCACACAAATTCACATTGAAGTTAAAATATATTACAAGCAATACAAAGTTTGTATGAAATTTTCCGGAAAACACTTTTGCAGTGTAAATGCTTTTACTGTACCTTGGCTGAGATGAAGAGCCTCATTGCTCCACAATACACTGGATTCCATGGGGTTAAAATACACTCTCCAAGAGAGGACAAAATGTGACCTTCGCATCTCCTGCTCTCCTACATGTTATTACATGACTAAAGGGGTAATTGCACCCCGACGGAGCTCAGGCTACCGAGTACAAAACCTGCAGAACACTTCAACACTGGCTACACGAAAACAAATGCTTTGCTAACTAGGGGAATGCAAAAAAGTCAGACTTTATTTATATAAAACAATTGCATTCCTGAAAGCATTGTTTATGTTGTTTGAACGACTCAAGACCCAACAAACCCCCCCCAATTATTCCGTGAAGCAAGAGCCGAAAACTACGCAAGCCTGCTGTGTGCCAGAGATGCCATGTAGTTTAGATTCCTGATGGGTTTTCTGATGACTACGACACATAATGGTGGCAGGACAATGCAGTTCCGTGCTTCCTGGGTGTCATTCCACCAAGTCTCGTAATTGCGTATTCTTGATTGAATTGCAGCGAAATGCTGATCTACATGTCACATCTATTACAGTTCACTGGCTTTTCTGTTCCCTAACAAAAGAGCCAAAAATTGCATCAAATTGGTTGTGAAATCCTAAAATAGCTTCTCTTAAGTGAGTCATCTGTAGCCCCCAAGCAAAGTAACATAAACTAGAAGATGATTAACCATGTAGCTATGTGACTGTCTACAAACTATGAAACATTATTTAGATTATATGTTTATTTATTATTTAAAATGAACAAGAATATTCTCATAGCTCGCTTAATTTTAAAATTAAAATTTTAATACACTTTTAATTCTAATTAAGTTGTACATTTTTCTTCATTACAAATGTATTTAGGATTTCAGGATGTACTCTGCAGTCATGTGTCAGACCCAGTGCATAAAAAGGTGGAATAACTCGAGTCTTGAATAACCAGAATAACCCACTACTGCTTTTCAGCAGCCTAGCGCCGAGGACCTAATGTACATTGTTTGCCTGGTGTGACTTTGCATGATTGTGTTAATTTGTAATAGTGATAAATTGTCATAATATGCACATAACCACATAAAGAAATATTCATTAAATAAAATTTTATAAGCAGCCTGGGCTTTTCAAGATGCCTTTGTTTTGTATCTGCGACCAAATCTTGTTTAATCTTCTGTTGTTCATCGCTGTTATCGGTGTCCTCTGACACTAATAACATATTGATTTCCATATTGTTCATTTCTGTGGAAGGAATTTTAAGTGCTTTTCATTTATAGTCTTAAATGAAATGAGCCAACTTAACCTGAACACTGATGCAGGATCGCTTACATCTGTTGCCTACTTTTTACATGTACGGTATTTATCACTGTACATGTCAAAAGTTGTCACCAGGCACTTTGTTGGAATTAAAAACTTTACAGTCCCCTTTTTTGTTTAGTTGGAGCTTTTATTAAAGTTTTGGTAACTTGTGCACAGCAAATTATAAACTCTTTGAAAAGCTTGGTTTGGGGAATGTTTTGGATAGCTGAAAACCGCCCGAGACGCAGATCATGGGACTTTCAATGTTTATTTGAACCAGCATTTTATGTCTGAATGTTTCCATTGAAATGCACTCAAGGAGCACCTGCAGTGACTCTTCTGGCATTTTACGCAAGCCTGTATTTTATAAGAACTCCTCTAGTTATCACAAGAGCATAATTAGAGGATTTCTGTTGCAATTCTGCGATGGCAAACTGTGGATTTTTTTTATTAATGTGTTGCTGCTCGACATATGTTAATTATAAGGTTTTCCAGTCAGCGTCACATGGGCAAGCTTAAGTCATTATTAATTTAAAGACGGTTAAAATGATCTAATCTATCTATGTGAAAGCATTCTGAAGAATTTTGATGAGAAAATATCTGCTGTTGTGGCTCCAGGAAGAAATAAGGAGGACTAGCCTGTGTGAGCAAGCGTTGACTCTCTGATAAGCACATATTGTTGCCTGGTATTCACGCTCTGGCCAGAGATGTAAGTTTTAAGTTTACGGCAATGCAAACATGAACAATTAAACCAACCCAGGTATAAACTCCATTCTAAAGTGTCTGACTGTGAATCCATAGTCGATGCCAGCTTAAGTAAACCTAATCTTTACCCTATTAACTGAGCCTGACCCAAATCTTATGTAGACAGAATACCATCAGCACCACATCACCATGATATTCCATGATTCCATGATTTTTGACTATGTATGAACTGGAAATGCTTATTGTCCAGTTTAGTACAATGTGGGCATTGCTCAAGAACCGAACTGTTAACATGAATTGACATTGCAATGCTAATGCTACCTGCTGCAGGAATCTGTAAATGGGCTTCGGATCAGGATGATATCTTTCCTGTTGGCTAAAAAATACAGCCAGATGTTCAGCCGTTTCATGTACGGTCATGATTTGCAGAAATATTTGTGTCAGTCTTCAGTTCTTAAAACAATATCAAGCATGTTGTGTGATAAAAAACTCAATATAAACTTAAGTTATTGCTCTCAAAAACTGTTCAGTCATGTTCTTTATCCTCAATAATAAAACTCGACATACGACTTCAAATCTATAAAGAGTAGGTTTGTTGTTTTAAAATAACACATCACGATCATTAAGCCTAGAGGAATACGCACTTTGCAGCGTAACGGGTGTAAGCTCCTTCTTTCCTGGTACTGTTTTCCATGTCTTCTCTTGACAGTTCTGCTGAAAGATTTCCCTTTAGATGCCTTCTCACCTTCCACATTAGCGGAGGAGCGACGGGGGACAGGATACCTGAAGTTTGGCTGCTGAATGCTTTTTCCGCATATGTGCTAAAAGAGAGACAAATATCAGCCTGCTTTCCACTGTGTCCTTCCCTTAAGGAAATAAAAGCATAAATGGGAGGACAGATTGTTAGGACCAGTTAGACTAAACATGTTATCGATTTACATTACCAGCATTTGCATCCCGACGTGGCCGAAAATTGGGAATGCGCTTTATTTGGCCTCAAATGACTCAAGGACGCTGGCACAGTGCCTGGCGTAAGTGTGCTTACCTTTCAGATGTACATAACCGATAATGAGGCTTGCATGTTTTTAGTGAGCTTTGCATTTTCATCCTTTCTACAACAGTAGGGATGATGTTTATAATTAGAGATTATGATTTTACACCAGAGGTCAGAAAAATTGCCTTTTTTCTATCCGCACGCAATATATATTCAATCCTCTTTCTCACTCCACTTTTACATATAGTAAAATAATTGGAAACATACAAATTGGGTAAGGAAAAAATATTTTTTCTCATTTTTGATTTTCTTTAAGAAAACAAAAAGAACGACCTCTTCCTAAATTTAACGCTAAAAGGCTAAAGATGAGGATAATGGGCTGTGTGACCTGAAAAACAAACGCTATTTTCCGAGGCATTTGCACAACCTTCTCTTTAACATGCAAACCCTAGTTTCAAAGAGGAAAAGTCTTGTTGCACAGATATCCTTTGCGCTCCTGTCAGAGTTGCCCGGCCCACTTATTGCATTTGAAGTCGTGGAGGTCGAGCAGCTCGGCACTTTTGCTCTCGTCCCTTTCCGCCCTAAGCAGTGCGGTGTGGAAGTGAACCACCCTGCACCCCACTCTTTGCCACCAACACCGCAGCTGAGTGCCTCAGCTATTCAGCCTCATGTATTTAAACATGACCCTTTTAGGCTACACAACCACATCTCCATCCATCCGCACAGAGCGCGTTTATTTTTTTCAGCGCCATGGACAGAGGCAACAGCTCATTGTCCTCATTTTATCTCTTTTGCTCCACTTCCTGCTTATTCTCCAAATTTTCTTCATATATCAGCTGTATAACAGCCCTGCAGCTGTTGGAAAGGCTTTATTGAAGCACAAGAGATGAAAACTTTCTTGTGGGTTAAGTTTAAAAATTATTGTACGCCTTTAAGGGCCTCTGTGAGCACTTTTATCAAAGGAACCCGAAGCCTTGACAGAGCAGGCCAGCAACGGCCTGTCTTGTACTTCCACAGTCATTTGTCTCATATAACGTCAAGTCATAAATGCCTACTTTGTAACCTTGGCATTTAGTGCTTTGTTGCAGAAATCCTATCAAGAAGAAACTACACGGAGGAATGTCTTCTTTTTGAAATCTTGCATAATCTGCAGTTGTAAAAGTATGTTCATATCCGAATCATTTAAAACATGTAGTTCCACGATAACAAAGCAACACCTGAAAAACCGCGCATAAAAATTTTAGTGCCATCCTCTGTGGCAGAACATCATTACTTTATTTTTCATTTCTAACACCCCGCTTGCATTTTTTTAAAAAATTCTGATGAAAAATACAGCAGTATGAAAGAATCCAGCACAAATGGGGTTAATTTGTCTTGTGGGAACGAAACGAACATTTCAGTGCTGGATCACAGGCCCGTGAACATTGTAATTGAAACTTTCCAAATGATGCTCCTTGTTTACCCACTGCTGAGCTTTGCTGTCTTATCTGCCATCGCAGCTGAATATGTTTTCGAACGGTTCCAGTGAGACCTTTAATCAGGAGCGCTAAAGGGAAGATGGTGACTAGGACAAAGCTTTTGTAATATGATTTTGTTGCTTGGGATGGAAAGGAACTGTTGCTTGCCCTGCTCCTGGCTTTGTTGTCTGGATAAAAGCTGCATGCGTTTGCAACGAAAATAGTAATAATATTAATAACAGATGCAGAGAATTCTTGAACTGAATAAACACCATCCTGCAATCAACATCCATTGTTGGCGGTGGAGTATTTTAGCCACTTGTTGTATCTTCTGTCTGTCTGAACAGAACGCTCATGTCGCCATGAAATGCTATTCAGTTTGACTAATTTCCTGTCAAATAAGGTTAGCGCAGAAGAATGCAATAGAACAGAGCAGCGGTTATTTTAGGTTCCGTGCGTGAAGTTAAAAATGTATAAATTTCAATTGATTGCTGTATTCCATAATCCTGTCTATATTCCTATCTTTATGCTCTGCCTCATGACATTAAGACCAAGTGGGCTACCACCAGGATTATGAAAGGCATGCATGTGGGCAACACCTTAACATTTCTAGAATGCCCAGTGGGGGCTGGCCGGTCTTTTGGCCTTGGAACCCCTGCAGATTTGGTTTTTTTTCTCCAGTCCACCTGGAGTTTTTTGTTTGTTTGTTTTTTTCTGTCCTCCTGGCCTTTAGACCCTATTTCTCATCTGTACAACCTCATATTCTGTCTGGCCTCTTTCATTATTCCTGTCTACCATTTTCTCATTATTCTTGTCTACTGTTTCTTTCTTACTGTTGTCTCTTTCATCTTGTAAAGCACTTTGAGCTACAGACTACAGTATGAAAGGTGCTATACAAATAAATGTTGTTGTTGTCGTTGGTGCCCTGAATCTGTGGGTTCTGGAATTTTCAGTTCGCTATGGCTGCCTAGGAAAGTTGACCTAATGTTAGTGACACTTGTGATACAGAGGCAAACAAAGAAGTCTGTAGGGGCAGTGAAACAAATTGCGTAACAAATGGCAAGCAATGAAGCAGTGATTTCTGTGTCTAAGTTCAACCTGTTGCTGCAATGGTGCAACCTGGGAGGACCCAAGGACCTGGCCACTGTTTATCCAAAGGCAGCTAACACAACAGCTGCCAGGTCTGATGAACATTCTCATACTTGGCATGAGGGCCTTATTAGATGGCGGCTGCTTGGACCAAGTTCAAGAAACACAAAGTACTCCTGGGGGATTGACTGACATAATTATTCATCTGTACACCTCTCTGAACAAACAACGATCATTTTATACACACCTGCTGCTCAAATTCCGATGACTCCCAAAAAAACAGACAAATATGACTGTGAAAGCAATTGCTGCATTTAATAGATTTTTCCCTGTGCTTTTATAAGCTCAAATTAAACTTTTGAACTACTATGTGCTTTTAGCAGTTTTCGGGCATGAAAGATCTGATTTTGTGCTGCATCTCGAGAACTGGTTTCTGCTGCAAGTGCGCTTATAACTGTGACGTAAAGACGAGAAGTTATGGCTGCGTCGACAGCTGTTGCGCATGGTGTGAATGGGACCTTATTGGAGATGAAGTGGCGTGAGGTTGATGCCGAAAAGATAGCTGCACATTAAGGAAAGTGTGTAGCACCGATTTGGCAAAGGTCACATGTAACGCCACGGGATACTGTCCACAAGCTAGACGGCAGGGGTGATTCACCCAACCGCAACCATCTCAGACAGCCATAGCTCCAGCAGTCAAGTTAAATGCAGTTCATGGGTGAAAATGGAATGATGAAGCAATCACTATGACAACAGGAAGTTTGTGTTTGTTCAATAAGTGGCAGATGTGTGAAAGCAGCAATCGGAAGCCACTTCTATTTAAGGCCATGTTGCGCACACGCTAAAGTAAATCACTCTTTATGTAAAGCGGAGATAAGAGCTCCACCAAGAACATGACCAAGTTACCTTTCTTTCTTGGACTTATTGGGCGCCGCTTTACTTTCCGTTTGTTTTCTTAATTAAACAAATAAATCAATTGCGGAGGTTAAAAATAGTATGGCTGCGGTCTCTGTGCTGCAGATCATTAACTTTAAGGAAAAAGACTCTTCGGGGAGCAAATTCCTTCTCTTTTCTCAGACATCCGTTCAGTTCTTGGATTCGAAACCCCACCCACTAGAAGAAGTGGTCGCTGCCTTTGCGTGTGAAGCTTGATGGGCAATAAAAAGCCCAAAGGTAGTCTGTGTACACACCTCTTTTCAGCTTGCTGTCCTTAAAATCAGCTTGTATGGTTTGTGAAGGGCACTATGTGTGGACAATACTTGAAACTCTTTTGCCAAGTGCTTTCCAGCAGAAAGCACAGCAGGAAAAAGTACATTCTTGCAAACCACACTGTTACCACTAAGTTTTAATTTCCTCCACATCTGTTACTTTTTCATCACATCTTTGTCTGTTTCTCTTGTATTTTCTTTCCCTCACCTCCGTTTCCAAAAATATCCAAGCCCTTGTGAAGCCCACCCAGTGACCGATTAAATCCATTTCATCCTCATTCTAAAAGACCATTAGTAATTGTGAAAAGCTTTCGATGCCTCCAGTCCATCCGTTTTTTCCCAGCCTTTTCTCCTAATGTGTTTGCCCAAGGCAACGCTGCCTGGATCCAGCTGGGCAACTGAAGCTTTACAGCAAGAAGAAATACTCTTCCTCTTTAGTATCTGCTGTGAAGGCGGGTGTCTTGATCCTTTTCTCAGCCTCCAGGTCTGTTTCATAGAACAAGGTGCTTTTAAAAGCTCTCTCTACCTTCAGAAGAAGCAGGTAACCTTTCACACGTAACCACCTTGATATGAAAGCATTTCTGTGAATAGTGCTTGGAAATGGATTTGTGTTGATGTATAAAAATAATAAAAGGCTGTCGGACGGCAGTACTACGAACAACTTGATAATTTACACAGTGATGATTTGTTTTTTTGAGAAACTGCTTTCTTGTGTGAAAGTATGATATGGGTGCATTACTACAGAAAGAGGAGGAAAAAGGAGGTATTTAGCAAGCAAAGCAGAGTGAGTTTATCGTATGGAACAGACTAATTTACTTCTGGTGAATTTACTGTTTTATTTAAATGTGGTATATTAATATTAATCAATGAATTGTCTTCTTAATTCATCACTTTGCCAGGAGTATAGATAAAAATAAGTGGGCAGGATGGTAATGCCCAGAGTAGTGCCACTGCCGCCAGTGCCCGGACTGTTTGGGCATGGGTTCCAATCCAGCTCAGTCTGCGTGGGATCTGCAGGTTCTCCTTGTGTCTGCGTGGTTTTGTCCAGGTACTATCGTTTTCTCCCTCAGTCCAAAGATGTGCCTTCCAGGTTAATTTGTTATTCAAAGTTGCCTGTAGTGTGTGTGACTCACCAGCGTTGGTTTGTCATTACCTGGCCTTAGCTTTGGTAAATGGTGAAGATGGATGTCAGGAAGGGCATCCAGTTGTTAAAATTCCAACCACAACTCCAAATACCATGTGACAGCCAACCTGGGTTCTCCTGTGAAATGCAGTAAAAGAGGTGTGTGTGTGTGTGCATGCGTGTGCATGTGAAAATAACTCCAGTAAACAGACTGAAGTCTGCCTGATATAAATCAAAATGCAAATTTAATATAAAAAACCCATAACATAAATATGGTTAAGTTTTTTATAAGATACTATTATAATGATATTAATTTTCACCATTATTTCTCTTTATTTAAAGTAATGATACTTTGTAAGGTGGACAATTTTATAATTTACCCAATTATCCAATCTTATATGCTTAGTGTTTCAGTTCAGGGTGAGGAACGTAAACGTAAGGTACTACAGCAGGAGTGGGATTGAACAAGGTGATGGAGATAACAAGGCAATGGCTGTAACCACTGCACTTTCAAATACCAGAAAATAAGGACACAAAAGCTTAAAAGAAATTCCATTACATTCCAAATCTACACTGCAGCCTGTTTTCCAAGTTGATCTGTTTTTAAAGGCATGATTTATGATAATCTCCAATCAAAGGGGCTATGATAAGATTATGAAAAAGAAAATAAGTGAACAAAATGCAAAACATCAGTTCCATATGTACAATAGAGAAAGTTGAAAAAATATACACCCACCGGCCATTTTATTAGGTACACCTGTTCAACTGCTTGTTATTGCAAATATCTAATCAGCCAATCACATGGCAGCAATTCAATCCATTTAGGCATGTAGACACTGTCAAGACGACCTGCTGAAGTTCAAACCAAGCATCAGGATCAGAAAGGTGATTTAAGTGACTTTGAACGTGAAATGATTGTTGGTGCCAGATGGGCTGGTCTGAGTATTTCAGAAACTGCTGATCTACTGGAATTTTCACGCTCTAGGGTTTACAGAGAATGGTCCGAAAAAGGGAAAATATCCAGTGAATGGCAGTTCTCTTGGCAAAAATGGCTTGTTGATGCCAGAAGTCAGAAGAGAATGGCCAGACTGGTTTAAGCTGATAGAAAGGCAACAGTAATTCAAATAACCACTTGTTACAACCGAGGTATGCAGAAGAGCATCTCTGAATGTACAACACGTCGAACCTGGGCTACAGCAGCAGGAGACCACACTCCTGTCAGCTAAGAACAGGCAACTGAGCCTACAGTTTGCATGGGCTCACCAAAATCGGACAATAGAAGATTGGAAACACGTACCTTGTCCGATGAGTCTCGTTTTCTGCTGCAACTTTCGAATGGTAGGGTCAGAATTTGGCGTCAGCAGCATGAAAGCATGGATCTATCCTGCCTTGTATCAACGGTTCAAGCTGGCGGTGGTGGTGTAATGGTGTGGGGGATATTTTCTTGGCACACTTTGAACCCCTTAGTACTAAATGAACATCATTTAAATGCCACAGCATACCTGAATACTGTTGCTGAGCATGTCCATCCCTTTATGACTGCAGTGTACCCCTCTTCTGATGGTTACTTCCAGTAGCTCAAATCATCTCAAACTGGTTTCTTGAAAATGACAATGAGTTCACTGTACTCAAATGGCCTCCGCACTCACCAGATCTCAATCCAATAACGTACCTTTGGGATGTGGTGGAATGGGAGATTCACATCATGGATGTGCAGCCAACAAATCTGCAGCAATTGCGTGATGCTATCATGTTAATATGGACCAAAATCCCTGAGGAATATTTCCAGCACCTTGTTGAATCTATGCCATGAAGAATTACAGCAGTTCTGAAGGCAAAATGGGGGTCCAAGCAGGTACTAGCAAGGGGTACCTAATAAAGTGGCCAGTGAGTGTATAATTTAACCACGTTCACCACATTCAGACTTTCTGAATAAATAAATAGCTAATGGAATTTAAACAGTTGTATATATACTGGGTGAAAACTGGTGTATAATTCAGAAATAAGAGTAATGGAATCAGTGTTGCACACAAAAATTATGTATATCTTCAATTTCCAGTTTTTATGCTTGTCATTTTCACTGGATTGTCTATTAATATTTTATTTCTTCAAAATTCTGTTTCTGTCTGTGAAGCTATGCATGTCAGAAATGTGTTTTTTCAGTTTTATATTATTTTGATTCTGGATCTTCAACCCAATATGTTTCTGTTTGTTAAAGATCTGTACTGCTGAAACCGTTCAATTTCAAAAAATATATGACAGTAGCTGTTTCATTCCAGAGTGAATTCTTGTCATAACCGTGGACAAATGAATTCTTTTTGACAGGACATTCTGGGTAGGGAATAGAAGAAGAAGAAAACATAATGGAGTCTCTTTTTTACAGAACAGAATTTTATCAAAATAAAAACTGGAGATGGACAGTTACGAGGAGTGATTGTTGGAGGTGTGCATGGTGTAATGATATACAGAGGTTATGTTTCTATAAGCACAAGTCAGGTTGGAGATACCACAGCCATGGTGCTGGCTGATAAATACTACATACAACATAGTCACCAGAATTTGTTACAAGCAACTGCTATCCCCAACATTCATATGAAAGATATAATAAAAACAGCATTGCTTCTTTGAGTCAAAAAGGACTCAAAGAAGCTGCAGGTTCAAGTCTGAAGAGGGGTCCTGCTGCTGTAGCTTCTGCTCAGCACAAGATTGGAAGGGCTTCAGCCAAATATATGTTTATGTACATGAGTAAGTTACTATGCTCTAAACTTCGTTGCCAGAAGTAAAACTGAGTGTTAGGTAACTGATGATTTTTAAAAATTATATATAGTAGACATGCATTCCACAAGTCCATTTCTAACTATTTAACTTGTGTAATAGTATCTATATTGAGTATTGTTTACCACTACTATTACTAGCATCATTGTGTTTCCTTGTAGCCTAAATAGTATGCATGTAAAACATTGCACTACATAGGAATCAAGAGGATACAGGGAATCGTTCTGGGTTTTGAATTTGAGCAAATGATATACTGAAGCAAAGAACAACTGGACTTATTTGGCTTTGCAAGTTTATATCCCTGTTTTTAGCCACATGGAAGTGCTCATTCATATTATCTGCCACCTTTATGCAATTGTTTACCTCTAGTGTCACCATTCAAATAAGGTAATTTGTCGAAAGGGCACAATGTAGAGGATGGAACATCTAGGAGGCTAAAATGAGAAAACATTTTTTTGTTTAAACTGTAGCACATAAAACTGAACAAAGCCTTGGAGGCCACCTGATCATAAAATCTTTCACTCTGATGCATCCTATAAAAGCAGAAATCTTTCCTCCAGCAAAATAAATAATTGAGCACATTAACTATCATACTTTCCAATACATTTGTCAAATCTTCATAAATTGTCAATATTATCCAGCACTTAGCAGTGCCAGACCTATAAAATAAGGCAACAAATGAACAGTTTTTAGGAGAAATGCTGAGCTTTAATATTTCAGTATCACTTTGTTAGTGCTTGAAAAATTAAAGGCTAGCTAAATGAATAGCAAGTAGCTGAATAATAAATTCTTTCCTTCAATTGTCCATCGTCCATGAACTTGAACCAGCAACTTTATTGGAGACGCATAGGTCTGTTTTGCAGCCTGCTAAAGTGTTGCTGTATAAAAAGCTGTTAATGTACTTTAGTCAATTAGAAAGTTTATGTTAATAAAGCACTACATTACTCATAATCTTATTCTCTCGCTATTCTAAGACTTCCTTTTTTAGGAAAATTATATTTCTGCTAATCCTCCAAACCAAAACTCTTTCATGTTGCATAAACATGTTACAGCTGGGAACAAATTATTAATAAAGTTTCAATAGGGTAGAACTTAATTACTCTTTAATGTAATTAACAGTCTGAAATTCCTTGGATTGTGTAGCAAAATTAACTCAGCTCTGTGTACATTACAGTCATTATAACCATTTTGTCAAAATAATATATGATTTTTAAACACAAATATTAACAAATGTAAGTGCAGAGTTTATAATCATTAAGATGAAATATAGATTTGTGCAATTAAATGAATAAGTTACTATGTTCTAAACTTTGTTCCCAGAATTAAAATGCTTTAACTAATTAAGTCTACTGGTAAACCATAAAAAAGACCAAATTACCAAAATTTGACAGCAAAAATTGCATAGTCAATATCTTTATTTATAATAAAGATTGCAATGGTTGTCTACACCACATGTACTGCGCTATCCACCTTTTAGTATTGTGCACCGGGTAGAAATAGATTATACGTCACCAAACCATATAACCCTTAAACTCTTATTTAGCAGCCACGCCAGTATGGTGTATGTGCTGTGTGCATCTGTGCATATATTAATATTTGCACTCATTTCAAAGACCAACGTAGACATTTTCAAGATATTAACTGGCTGCTTTGGTGTTTAACTTCATTGCGCAAAAACCTCCCTTAGGGTGCGAAGCACCTGAAGAAAATCCATACAAAACATATCTTGAAAAACAAAGCTGCACATGGACAGAGACAAATATATTCACATTTAGGGTAGCATGATGATGTAGAAGGTAACTGTTGGATTGTGTGTTTCAGTATGGATTCAAATCCAGATCAGTTTGTGTGGAGTTTGGATATTCTCCCCATGCTGTGATTTCTTTCTGGGCCTTCACTTTCCTACCCCAGTCCAGAGATATACTGTATGTATGTTTCAGGTGAACTAGTGACTATAAAATGGCATGGCATGTATGCATAAGTGTGATTGCCCTGCCCATTATCAATACCAAATGGATGGATGGGTATTCATGATCTTAATTTTTTTTTAAACATGAGACCACATGGGCAGATGGTATCCTACTGCAGTAGTTCTAGTTTAAGCCATGAGCTGATGCCATCCTGCTCAGAAATCTTTGGGAACTTCTGAGAAATCTCTGTAGGACCAGCGGCGATCACTTTGTGACCAAACTCCCACTACACATGAGAACTCCATTAGTACTGATGACAGACCGCCGTCCATGTTATCAGCATATATTCTAGGGTGCGCATCGCCATTTCAAGGTGTCCTCTCTTCATCTGTGAAGTAGAAGTTGAACAACCAAGTGCCAATTACAGTTCTCAAACTAAGGATCCCATCTCCTGCTTCTCCAGCCCTACAGTTCATTGCCACGTGCACAAATTCAGTTTGACGTTTGAGAAGCTGCATCTCTGCACTCAGCAGTAAAGAACATTGTGCTTTAGTTGCATTAAAATACCCCCCGCCGCGTACTCAGTCAGCACAGCCTACAAAGTGTAAGGGTAAGTCACGTCTGCGGTTTTTTTCCCCTTGTGTGTTGGATTATTTTCCCTTGTGCTATTTTGAGATTCCGCCTTTGCATTCTAGGAGCAAACTATGTTCGACATACAAAACAAGGTGTGCATTCCACAGTGCAGAATTACAGTACTGCTTTAACTGTATGCAAAAACAAAAAAAATCCACACACAATACATAATTCAGATTGCACAAACCAGTAAACACCATACCATGAAGTCAGCAGTGATTCCTACAATTTTTACCATCAGTTGGCAACTCCATTAATGCGTCTACAGTAGAGCCAAAGAGCTTTATAACACAGATGCATGTATGCTGAATGGGAGTATTAGTTATAATTTGTAGACTTTCAGTGGCTGGTAAAAATGTTTTTTAAGAAAGAGAAGCCCACCATGAAACATTTTCCCAGGAAGCAAAACAGGAAGCAGGATGGAAAGACAGGCTTCACATTGAAATTAAATTTCATATATCGATATATTTCTGACTGCAAAGTCTTGGCCTTTATTATTGAACATGAGTAAAAATGTTGTTACCAACAACAAATATACTTTGTGTACATCTGAAGGACAACCCAGTGCTGTGGCCTGTAGCTGCAGCTGTAGTTCCTCTCCTATTTGTGCCTCTCTTGATTTACATTCTGCGTCTACAAAAACCAACACTAAGTCCAGAATAATTTGCCCCGGCTGTCAAATAAACATTTGGGTCACTCTCAGTGGGTTCTGTTGTTGTCCAATGAAAACATTTTAACGTGACGGCACCATGGGCTGTTTTGAACAAAAAAGAATTTTGTCAGTCCATTCATAAACAGTGCCAATTGCTGATTTTAATAAACTTGTCTGCGATTCATTGCTCCCTTGTGCTGTTAAAGATGCTCCGCACTCCGGCAGCAGCGTGCACAGCCTTGGCGGCTTTGCCGAATTACGCCAAGTGACTCATTAATGGACCTTTTTATCTGCACATTTGCAGGCGTCATGAAAGTATGAGCGTTGTAATAGCCCGCAGCTGACCTTTCCTTGATTTCAGGTTTCCCTAAAACAAAATGATCATCCCTGCCCTTGGGGCAAAAATTAAATATGACAAGCAGGCAGGATGGTAGTAGCATTCCCACTGTTTATGCAAAGGGGCAAGGAGCACATACACGCAAGTCAGACACCAATAGAACTGCACGCACACAGGTTTTTTTTTTTTTAATTTAAATAAACTTGCGACATTTCCTTTAAAAGCAGCAGGACCTTGCTGGGGGCCGCTCTGCTGATGAGGTTCGGGAAACACTGATGCTTGAAATGAGCATGTATTGATACGAAAAATGCCTTTCAGCTCAAACGTTAAGGCAGAAACCGCGTGGTCCACTAAACACCTCCTTTACAAACAAGTCTCAGCAACATCTATATTTACTTGTGTAGCTGATGCCTTTCTTCAAAGTGACATATAATGATTACTACATAGTACTGATGCAAAACCTTTATCCGAGCTAATACGCAATTTTAACATAATACACATACTGTATAGGTTCATGCGGTAGGACATATAGAGTGACAAATTCACTTGAAACACATGTCTTTGGATAGTGGGAGAAAACCAGCATAGCTGACGGAAGGCTTCACAAACAGAGGGAGCACATGCAGACTCCCTGCAGGCCGAGTGGGGTCCAAACCTTTAAGCATTCGTAAGGTGCTACCTTGCCAAAATGTTATGCCTAATGCTTGTTTCTTGGAAGGATAGCTGCCTCAGATGTGGAACCCTGGAAGGTCTAGGCTGCCAAGGTGTTTCACTGTCAACCGTAATCTCAGACATTCACTGATGATGAATGAATGTTTGTGTACTTACAGTCTCTTCCTTATAGTCTCTGCCATATTTAAGTTGTGAGATAAAATTATGAGCAGGGTGGTGCAGTCAATAGCAGGGCCAACTGATAATGCCTGGGTTGTTCAGGCATTGGTGTTAATTCTGCTCAGTATGTGTGGATGCACTTTCCCTCGAGCAAAATACAATAATCCCTTTTAGTTTTTTTAACAGTCTGGAGAATTAATGTTTCGTAAATTTACATTAAATGTTTCATAGGTGAGTTTACACACAGCAATTCTGAATATTTCCAGAAGTGTAAGTGAAAGTTTGCCTTGCATGTAAGATGAATATTAGCCAACTGATCAGTCAGTCACTGCTTTCTGGGATGTATTTATGTGGCCTTGCTGTTGTAACCACACCTATCAAGAAACAGGTTTATAGCAATGAATATCATAAGCTTGGATTTATTTTATTTTATTTTATTTTATTTTGGGAAAACCAAGAGAACAAAAGAAAATCCTTGAATTGTTGCCCCATCACAGTTTCAGCCTACCAGTCAAGGTGGTGCAATTAATATTGTATTTGCTTTGCGCTTTGGCAGATAAATTTCTTTATTGTTGCGATTAGATTTTGAGTTTGTTTTTAATTATGACGTTTTCAATTAAAAATGAAAATTGAACCATTGCAAACACGAGTAGTCAGAGTGCAGGAAATATGTGAATTGAGAGCTCAGCATCTAAGCAGGATCCAGCACAAGGCTTGCTTTTGAACACAGCAGTTCAAAGGGAGAATAGGAAAAAGATTTCCAGTCAGATTGTCAGTGGCACTAATTGAATAAATCCATGAAGCGGTGAACAAATAAAGAACATATTTGCAATGGCATGAAGAGTTAGGCCTTATGTATTCAGCCCATGTTCTCTGGGTTCTTCTGAGCTTTCAGTTTACAGTGGTGAAATATGCTTCAGAAGGCTTCCTGCATCTCTCAAAGCAGTTCCACTCTTCAGAAGAGAAACACGATAAAATAAACAACTCTTAAAAAATTCATTAATTCTCAGCTGGTCAAGTGGAATTTTAATATGTGCGCAAATGCAAAAATGCAGCATGTAGTATTAAAAGTGACAAAATTCACTTCAGCATTTCTGCGGGGTTACATGCCATGTGAGATTTAATAAGGAAAAACCCGATAGAAATTGGACTAAGTGTGCGGCCCCTGTTTCCTCAAACAACACAGTCAGCTCTGTTCTGTAATGTAGCACTATTTCAAACGTATAAACAGATGCATCTACATAACTGGTGGAAATTGTGAAAACTTAAAGCATTTTTCTATCTTAGAAATGCAACACAAATGTAAAGAGCATTAACAACCAGCAGCAAGGTAACGGTGCCTTACAAAAGCTAAATTGGTATGGTGATGCAGCAGGTAGTAAATCTATCTCGGTATTTGACTCAGTCCAGGTGGAGTTTGCATGTTCTTTCCTAGTGCCCTGACCTTCCAGGATGGAAGAAAGTGTGTCAATAGTGAAAGTAAGATACTTTTGTTAACCGCTTGTCCGAGTCATGGTCACAGAAAGAGGAAAAAACTAAAATATAATTGCTTTTTAAGTCTCCTCACATCAGTACTTTATATATCCTGTTTTTGCTGCTATAATGTGTTTTCCTGTAAGTACAGTACGTGCTAGCATTTCACTCTGGTCTGGAAGGATCTTGACATCTTTTGTCTGGGCCACTGTAGGTTATTCACCTTTCTGCACTTCAGCCACTGTAAAAACCCCCCAAAAAGCATTAAAACAGTTTGAATAAACAGAAGAGATTCACATCCCTGCACGCAGATAAGTATGAAAGCATTGCAAAGTGCAGTGGAGGAGTAGCCAACATCTCCCTTTTTCCAGGTCGCAGTTGCTCAGTTACAGAAGAGCATGCAGACAATAATAACTTAATGAAAAGTATAAAGTGCAACACCGTACCTTAAATTCAAAATGTAAAAATCAGCTTGCATTAATTTTTATTAAACTTTTTAATACATTTTCCAGTATGCTTTTGCACCAAAGCAGCTTTGTGATGACAGTGCCCCACCACTTTGTAAAAGGACGTTGTTACCTATGGCAAAATGCAATTGGTTTGTATTCACTGAATGTTGCTCGGACTGCCATTTTCCTTTTGTCTGTAAAATTTTCGGTTCATTTTTGTCCCGTCTGCCCCCCCCCCCACGCCCCACCACCCCGACACATTTGGCCATCCATCTTGGTGACGCCCAGTGTGTTTAATTAGACTTACAAATGGCTTCTAGCTCCTCCAATTTAGAAACAATGTACCATTGATTCTGGCCATATGCTTGTCAGCAGGAAGCTCTGACTACAAAGTCAGACTCATGAAATATGATCTGAGCACAAAACTGAATATTAGACACCAAAAGCGATGGTTTTCAGCGCGTGGAATGCACGCCATGTGGAGAGGAGGCTGTACGGAGAGAGTGAGGTTACTGTGATTAAGTCTCTTTGTTACTTTACCTCAGAAATATAAAGGTGAGAAAATGTTATGGCTGCACACAATGTTCGAAATGTTATCAAAAAATAATAAATACATTCATTCGTGTCAACATTCAACTAAAATATTTTGCTTCTTGTAGGCTGAGCTCTACAATATACATTGTTTAAAAGGATGCTGCTCTTGCGTGTATGTTTCTGTTGCATGAATCACCTCTATTCTGTAGCCTGGGACCTGAGGCAAAAGCCAAGGTTTATTTATTTTTTTCTGCTTCCACTGAGTGAAAACCAAGCTAGAGAAGAATAAAAAACCCTTTCCTGTCAAATATCACCTCATAAAGTGACAACAAGGCACACTGATCCTTATCCATCAATGTCAATTCAGAATCTGCCCAAGAGTACGTCATGCCAAGGAGGAACAGAAAATATGATTATTGTGTCTGATGGTAGAAACCAAGACAAATCATTTACCCATGTGTGGAGAACATGTGGAATTGTGATGGTCAGGGCATATGCCAAAGTGATGGGTGCTTCGGGGTCATTGGTGAAGGCAAGAGAAAAGAGAACCAGGGGCCTTCTCATTGCCTGTTGACTGCTCCTTAAACTGCTTCCTTAAGGTACTGTTTTGTACGTTTACAGCCCTGCAGAGCAGTGGCTTGGAATGAAACAGACTGACGGTCCAGTGCAGATGTGCAGAGCAGAACCACACATGGCGAAGCTTCAGGAGGGTTGGACTAGAGGGGCTACCCGTGACAGACAATCTCCCACTCCTTCCAGCCTATGGAGCATCCGGCTGCTGACAGCCCCAGCTGCGCTTTGTACTCCAAATGCGATGTTCTGTCTGCAGTAAAACCAACAAATAAGGACACGACTGAGTCAGCTAATGTGTTTCCACGGCGGAACGGCCAGGAAAAGTCACGCAGCTTCACAGTGACAGCATGCACTGCTACCAGTCTGCACTACACAACATAGTTTGCATTAAGCTCAGGCATTTTTCATGTGGGTGGAATCAACTTGGAACCAGAGCCTTCTCACTTGGTACCATAGGTGCAGATGCATAGTAAGCAAAGCTTTTATTAACATCCAAATTCGTTCAAGGATGGTATCACCTTATTGTTCAAAACCAACTGCCATACAAGCTAACCCCACTGTAACAAAACATCCCGCTTCGGCTATTTCAATCTTCATCAGACATTATGTTGAAAAAATAAGCGCACAAACGTTTTACTGTCATAAATTTTTTCATTTCATAATCCAACAAGGCCTCAGCTGTATGTCACTATGGAGGAAAACGCTGGCTATATGAATAAATATAAATGTAAACCACAGCTGCATGGCCACATGATGTTTTTGAATTCTTCAGAGTAGGATTGCTGATTTACTTGTGTTTAAAACTTTAAAATTAATATATTAGCAAAAAAAAAAAAACATTACCATAGTAGTTTTTTCAGAGAGGCCTACAGTTATTTTTGTCAAGCTCTCCAGGGACCGGGGAGGGGACTCAAGTGTGCAGATACAACACTAGGAGCTAGGGTTCAGTCAAGTAACCACAGTTTATTTAGAATACTCAAGATCGCAGGGATCACAACACGAGTAAGTCGTGGTGCTTCTATGTTAAGCTCCTGTGCTGGTGCCGTTCAACCCTGTGCCTTTTATCACCATGCTGATGACTTGACTCGGTGCACCTGTGTTGGGCAGGCGGGCTCTGCCTAGCTGGTTCCTGACAGTACTCCCCCAGGACATGATTCACAAACACCTCACCGAAGGAGTATTTGCCAGGCCAAAAGGCATAACTAAATACTTGTAATGGCCACTAGTAGTGCTAAATGTCGATCAGACTGTAAGCACTGCGAAGATCCAGCTTGGTGAAGATGGTAGCCCCGTGGACCTGTTCCAATGCGGCCATGATCAGTGGTAAAGGATGTAGGTAGGGAATAGTCAATGCAGGGCCCCAGACCTCCGTCTTTCTTCTCCACAAAGAAGAATCCAGCTGTCCCTGGAAGCGTGGACGGACAAATAATGCCTGCGGCTAAAGCCTCCAAGACATATGTTTCCATAGCCCTCTACTCGGTTAATAAAAGGGGGTAGATACGACCACGAAGAGAGGAAGCCCCAGGCAGAAAATTTATTGCACAGTCCCAGTCTTGGTGAGTGGGTGACGTGGCCACCTTGTTCTTACTGAAAACTTCGGCCAAGTCTTGGTATTCAGGGGGTATTTATATGGGCTTGTCTGCTCACAGACTCTCTACCGATGTGGCTCGGATCGGGAGGCACATACACCTGGACGGACATTGGGGCCCCATTCCACCAACTCTCCAGTACTTCAAGAGAACACAGGGTCATGTGCCGCCAACCACAGCTAACTAAGGATAATTGAACTTTCCTTAGACCTTATGAGGGAGAAGATCTTCCCTCTATGTACCAGGCCCACCTGTATCCCAATCTGGTGTGTTGTGGTTTCTATTAGCCCCGTGCCCAGAGGCTGCCCATCAAGGGAGCTAATACAGAGGGGCATATTGCACTGCTGTATCAGCACGCTGGTAGAGTTTGCCCACGAGCTATCCATAAAATTGCCCGCCGCTCTCAAATCCAGCACTCGAACTTCCATCAACTTTCCTCAAGACAACCTAACTGGCAGGAGCAACTGAGAAACAAGTTTAAGGGGGCCACTCACCACATCAATGGGTATTACAGCAGTTGGTAGGGATGGGCAGGTGGCGCGAAAGCGGTCGATCTGGCCACAGTATAAGCATAGCTTCTACTGAAACCTCCACTGCTGCTTCATGGAAGAGAGGCAACCCCTGCCGAGTTGCATTGATTCCCATGATTCCTCAGAAGGAGCGGTCAGGTAAGTGTGGGTCGGGAGTTGTAGTCCTCTTGTTCTTTCCCGGAACATGTTATCAGTAGTAATTACTGTATGGATGAATTTATCCAGAGACTAATCCTCCCCTCTGTATGCAAGTTCTGCTTGAAGATGAGCATTCAGCCCATTGTGGAAGGCGGACAGGAGGGCTGTTTTTTTTCACCTGCTTCCGGCCGCCAGGACGTGGAACTCCAGCACATACTTAGGCACCATCTTGTTGTCCTGCTTTAGGCGAAGAAGTCTGTTGCTCGTGGAGTGACCTGCATCGGGGTGGTGAAAAATGGATTTAAACCAGGTTTTAAACTGATCGTAAGACATGTCCGCCATTTTGTGGCTGTCCCAGATTGCCATGGCCCATTCAAGTGCTGCGCCCGTGAGGAGAGCAATGATGTTGGTGATCCGGCTGTTGTCTGTGTTGTAAACCTGTAGTTAGCTCGCGAAAACCAGTTCGCATTCCAGGAGGAACCCCTTACATCTCTCCGGGGAATGGAGAAGTGTGGCCAAGTGAGGGTCTGCAAGGAGGGGGGGGGGGGGAATGCTGAGGTTGGGTTCGTTGAGGTGGCATGTGTTTGCTGCTCCTGTTCAACTGGGATCCGGGACTGAAGATACAGAGCACTACGTCTATAGATTCCGAGAGGATAACCGAGATTTAAAACCTGCTCATGAGAACCGGGGAGCATCCCTTGTGCAGTGATGGCCATCTGAACGTTCTCAACGTCCACTGGGTCCATGTTAGACACGGGATCCTCTGTCAAACTTTCCACGGACGGGGGAGAGGACCCAAGTGTGTGGATACAACACTAGGAGCTAGGGTTCGGTAAGGTAACCAAGATTTATTTAGAATTCTTAGGATCGCGGGGATCACAACACATGAGCTAGTCGTGGTGCTTCTGTGCTAAGATCCCGTGCTGGTGCCATTTGACCCTGTTCCTTTTATCACTGTGCTGATGACTTGATTCGGTGTAGCTGTGTCAGGTAGGCAGGCTCTGCCTGGCTGGTTTCTGAAAATTTTTCCCTTTATATTGTAGAACATTCTTGCTGTATGAGTTCAGGATTAGCACCTTGGTTCAGCCGCCTAGAGCAGTAGGGAGATTTGCATTGGGTATGTGGACACCGCAAAATCACTAAAATGCATTCCACCCAAATTTGCCAATACTGGTAGTCCTATATATTATGGTAAACAACAAGCCAAACCATTGTAGTTTATGCTTTAATTATGCAGCCCCACCAGGAGTCCAGCTGAAAATGATGAGGATTCTGCATCTTCTGGATGGGAAGGCCCTGATATAAAGTGCTAAAGTGTGACCTGTACAGTAGCAGACCAGAGCAATGAGAAATGTGTTATTCAGACAGACCGATGAAAGCAGGAATAAAACAAGGGAAGTTCTACCTACATTCTAGCGGGAGGGTTGGGCAAAGGAAAAGTCTGAGAACTACAAAGGTTATTTGCGATCGGTGGGGGGTTGTTGCAAACAGGCTGCAATGCGTTGTATAAAGGAAAGAACTTCATGCCCAGAACAGAAAGAAATGTTCACCTTTTAACAGAATAACAAGCATTACAGTTGACAAAAATTAAACAATTCCTGAATAAAAATTATTCCTCCATCCATACCACCAGTAAAGAACATAATTAAAGTAATATATTTCATTAATAAGTATAATAAAAGAAAATAAAATTAATACATCTTCATATAGATTTTCAAAATATCACCCATGAAAAATGGAGGTTTGACTCCAGTCTCAACCCCGTTTGTGAGGTTGTGAGACGTGGGGAGACAGAACTTCTAAAGTACCCTCACTTCTTCAGGCCATTAAGTTCATTACAGACCAGAATGACACATTATGATGCATAACCTATGCATGGACACCATGCCAACCCTAACACATACATACATCTGGTTATGGTCAGCAAAAACACAGTTCTCACGGCATCCTTATTTCATCTCGCACATGTTCATTGCTGGAGTGAGAGGCTTAGCATGTAGATCAGTCCTAACCCCTAGTTTCTCTCACCTATGCATTCTAAATATAGCTTTAAAAACAGAGGAAGCTGCATCTCAAGTCCTCGCGTCCCCAAACGAGCTTTGGTAGGCAGATATTTTTCTTAGTGCTCCTTTCTGTTTCCTCTCAGTACTCTTGTGTCCTCCCAAAGCTAAAGTGACCACATGAAATTACCATTACTGCGTATCTGTGAGTGAACACATGCTTCCGTGAATGCCCTGCAATGCATTAGTGCCCACATCTAAATATATCACAATTGCTTCTTGATGTGCAGGAAACAGTAAGAAAATTGCTCCTTTTTATCCATAAGAAAGTGTGAGTGGAAGAATGGAATGGAGAATAATTTATTAGAATAAATGTACAGTACACATTGTTGTAGGATTGTCCGACCCTGGTGTTGCATTTATTACTATGCTGCTAACACTGGGGGGGTTACGGTGAGTTAATGTCCCTTTCTCGCTTTCCAAACAACTTTTCAACCTATTTAATGATCGTTCTGCCCTCTGACGTCTCCACCACATTCTGCTATAGACTACCCAGCAGTGGGGCATTTACTACCACTTTGCACACCGAGAGGGCAGATCCTGCTGCAGTCCTCATCACCCTGGCAACCACCTCCCACGTTCTCCCACCCCCCGTGAATGACTAAAGCAGCCTGCCTCTCCTCCCCAGTGGTTTCATTACTCTCATTTTGCAGCACTAAGAGGACCGTGTGGGGCTGAATGTGTGACAGCCCCTTTCAAATCTATGAATGATTTGACAAGAGAGTAAAAGACCATTTCGATGTGATGCGCAGCGTTGTTAAACATTGGGTCAAGTCTATAGTTTAGATGATGGTTTTGGCACAAGTGTTTCAAAATTGCCCTGCATTTACATCACCTATTGCTGTAAACAAACCACAAAACTTCTTTACTGTCAAAATATTAGATTGCACTCCGGGGAATAATTTTCGCGGCGCGCCGGGTTTTTCTTGTCATGCTAAGGCAATCAAAGCCAATCAAAGTAATCAAAGGTAAAGCAATCGGATGTCAGCAACGTTCTTGGTAAGATTAAGGTGCTCATTTATGCGTTATGAAATTATTCTTACTTTTCTTCACTTTGCATCCTTTTGCTCGATGACAGTAATCCCGCCGGATTTTTTTTCTCGATAAAAATTAATGCTGCGTTGCATTCCACATATTTAATATGTAAACTGGCTTGTGAGAATGCAGTTACTCCAATGCACCCCGGCTGTGGAGAATAGAAAAGGCAGCAACACCGAGGAAAAACGTCTTTAAATACATTTTTGTCATCTAACCTAACTCACGCTACCTTCCCTCGCAGACCTTTTATTGCTGCCTTCAATCCCGGTGGAAATATTCCTTCCTTCTTCTTACGGGCCCCAGGGTATTTTTAGACTTTCTCCCCTTTATTGCAAGCTCGTACTAAAAATTGCGTTTTTGATCTACATTCCCCCTCTACTGTTCTTAAGGTGCCACATGTCACAGCAGGGTCCTCTCCCCTGGCCAGCTGTTTACATTTATTTGATCTGCTCGGAGCGGTAAAGGAGCTGACCTTGCTTCAGCTCTCTCCCAGGATCCTGCACAGTGCTGGACAGCCCTCTGGCAAAGAATTTTGTATATGAATCAGAAATAAAAATGGCTTCCAGGGCAGAGGAAAGGAGACAGCTCAGCTTGAGATGCCGTGATTTTGTCTGCGATGGTGGACGTTTTAATGGAAAATCCAATTGATGCGCATGTATCGGGCATGGTGCTAATTCTCAGCTAAATGATTAGGGTCCAAGATAAAGCAACCAATTAAAGATATTAAGTGTGGCGTTTTCAGATGAACTAAATAAGCTCCAGGCCCGACTTCACCTCGAAGTCCAGGCCAGGGTTCTTCAATCACAGTGCCATCTAACTTACCTAATTATTCAGCCAGCTCAACCAATGAGCTCACCTGCTGCATCTGTATGGACAATTATTGAAGAACACACCCTTGTGGAAAGTGACTAAGGAGCTAAGGGTTAATGTTTGACTATCAGAGCAAAGCTCTGGCCTGCAGTTACGCTCCGGAAAGAACAGGTGCTTTTAAACTGTTTCGGGATAACATCTCGAAAGCTGAGATGGATGTCCCAAATCCGGGCATTGCGTACGCAGATCTACGAGTTCACCTCTGTTAAATGAGGTTAGGCGTCACGGCAAACACATCACTCTCAGGTGCGCATGACGCACCATTGGGCCGCCGTCTACTTTCCCCCCCTCTCTCTGAGAAATAGGGGTCAGAGTTCTGACACAATATGGAATCCGCCCACCCGCCCGCACGAGATGCGAGGCCAGTCTGATTTCAAGGTAGACTGCTCCACTAAATTTAGCCACCGTAATTCATTCATCACCAAGTTAGCGGAATGCTCCGGGGATACCCATTCATTCTCCCAGGTGTTAGCGCCGTCCTTCAGGGCTCCTGCGCGCGACTTTGAGAGTCTGCCGAACAGCTGGGCCCCATTTCTGCTGGGCATTATGGCCAGGAATTCAGCCGCATAAGTTGACGCTGCCACACTTTTTGTTTTCCGGCTCACTCTGTGAAATTCTCAATAAAGAAAACAACCCAGAACCATAACAGAAATCAGCCTGTGACAACTCCTTTGAGAAGCTGGAAATATCCATACGATTACCATAAATTTCATGGCTCTCTGTACATTGGAAATAAACAACAAGGTGCTCTTCTTTATTATTAGGATGATGTTGCTTTGCTAGCACTTTTATCAAAAGCAAAGTTATATCTGAATATAACACGACATCACATTTTTACCAAAGCAGCAACGTTTGACATCGCAGGCCTTTTGAAAACAGGCGATGACCACAAATCGAAGCAAGTCCGCACGGGACCATGTTTGGTCAGCTCATGGCTTTTGAGGTCCACCTTCACAGGAGGATCTTGATTTGGTTTTCCTTTTTGTTAGGGCCAGCTTTTCAAGGCCGAAAACACTTCCTGTCGGCTCCTCGGATTTTATCGCACTTGGCACCTTCTGCTTGCATCAGCTCTCCCGCTTGGAAGCAGCAAGGAACCGACCTTTCATTACAAGCAAAACAAAGCAACTGCCTGGGTGAGGTGCAGGTCTGACACAAAACAGCAGGCTGGGACACATTTCTGCGCTGTCACAAACCTTTAGTGATCAGGGGTCCGAGAGAGTACATGCACCACCGTGTACAAAGTTCCTTTCATTTTGTTTCATTATTCGCGCTACCCTGCCCATCCTTCAGGGCATGCAGCACAGGGATTGTAAGATGTGACAACGAAGACATTGAAACTTTTTTTGGTTCCAGAGAAAGAAGATGAACTCATCAAGTCCACTTCTCCTTCATAAGATGGACACAGCTATCATAACAGGGCCACAGGAGAAAGGTTCCCAAACCACACATTTGCTCCACTGACTTCAGACTGCATGTCAAGGCAAAGAGCAGCTTTTCTTAAGAATGCTGAAACTATTGAAACCGCAGATATTGACAGAAGTGTGCTGTCACAGTGCAGCATATCTGCTGCCTCACACAGGTCCCCCCCTCCTGGTGGCCTGTGCCATTTCTGCAGAAGAGTCCTGGGGTCACAGAGGCAGACGCTCACATTTCTCAGGCAGTACCTGTCAACTCTGAGAGTAATAGTGCCATTTCCTTTTGCCTCCAGTCCCCTAATGCATTATTCAGCTCGTATCTTCTACCCCAGTCCCATACGTAGTGCCCGTTGACATGAGTGCCATGTTCATGTTGGTGTTCTGTTGGCAACGTTTCCTTGACATCCATCAGCTGCTACCTCTTTCTTTCACTTTGGCAAGATGCCAGCTGATAGCCGTCGGTATTTGCTCTTTTTACTCACATGGTCGGAAGTCTTAATGGTCATTTTTAATCCATACAGGTTATGTAATGGAGGGTTTTGGATGAGCAACCTTAGCTGTGTAACCAGTCATAATTGTTGCTTGTAGAAGGTTAAAAAAAAAAAAAATTCTGATAATACACCAAAAAACATTAAAAGAGCCAGTGGATGGAATAGCTATGAAACAACTATACATGCAGCTTGAATGGTATGGATATTACAAGAGAAGAAATAGATACTTTGATTTAGCTGTGTTATTAGCACAGGATGGAAAAAAAGGTGTGCAGCAGGCACCGCGTCACAATTCCCGAGCTGTTGTTTGCAGGGGACCCAAATCTGATTTTGAACCCAGCTCTGTGATTTTGACCTGTTTGTCACATGCTATTTTTGGGTTCCCTCCCACAGTCCAGAGACAGGTGTCTCTGGTGATTTGAAGTATTTGGAATTGACCCTTGTATGCTTTCTGTTTGCATGACAGCCTTGTGAAATATGGAGTTCCATCCAGGATACAACCTGCTTTGTGACTCGTGCTTACCGAGTTTGGCTCCACACCACTGTAAAGCTGTACTGGAGAATTGTTCTCTAAAAAGGGATGGGGGGGTAACATCACTTGTGAACTGTTTAGCTAAAATCATATTCATAATAGGCACAAAACTTTTTAAAAAACTGGTAAATGTTCAGATGTATGTATATAGACTAAATTTGGAATAACTGTGCTTCCAAAATATAACAGTCAGACAAAAGAAAACCAGGAGAGTAAAAATGAGGCAAAGCAAAACAAACCCATGCTGACCGCCGGCAAAGGCTTAGACAATGTGTGACATTTTTTTGGCCTGTCCCTGAGCAGGCACCCAAACAGACGCAAATCCTCCCACTGGCTCCTCAAGCGACACGCCAGGGGGGCACTATGGGGTCTAAGACAGACAACTGCCAACTTGCCAGCCAGCCAGAACCTGCACGTTCAACACCAACACAGCAGTTCTCATGCTAATCCCTTCAAGGGCTCCTGCTCATAGCCCTTTTGCAGAATGAGGGCTACCAGCATCACACTGGGTTCCTGTTGGAGGATGAAGCTTCCTCATCGGGACCCCAATTTGTGTCATTTGATGAGATGTCAGTTGCGAGGCCCAATCGAAAGTGATGACCAAATAAACAGAAGCACATAAGTAATTTAGCACTAGTGCACTCAGTCTCAAAATACCCCAAAAAATAAGCAGTGTTTTCTTGAACGGGATATACACAATATTACACAAATATTATAAACAATTTCATTAATCTGTCAGTGTATATAAAATGTACACTGTTCCAGGCACCTGTTGAATGCCATGAAAGTTTTTACTGGTTTTAGCTGTTTTATCACTGCCATTTTTACACTGTGTGTAATGTAATTCCACATTTATAACACACCGTGCATAACATTTTCGCTCATTTGGTTTCTTCCACAAGTTCCTTTCACATCGAAGTGGGTCAGACCTATGCTAAAATTTTAGCTGAATAAATTATCACCTGCAATTAGCTCTTAAGCTTCTACCTCAACTAACAGGGTGGAATGTTTTAATGTAGGGAGGATATTAAAATGCAATGAAAAATAAAGTAATAAAGAAAACTAGAAGATTGTGCTGTATGATTTCTACTAGATATCTCAGAATTCTTTTAGGTTAGAGAACTGCTTAGAGAAGCCATTTTGCTTTTTAACGTTTAAACTAAAATTTAAACCTCTGATTCAGTTAAGGTAGTTTCAGTGAAAACAGTTAAGCTTATGTTTCAAATTAACTGTTATTTATTCTTTGACAACTTTGACGCTTTTCTGGTTCAGAGCAAATTTATGGCCTCAGGTTTATTAAAGAGATGCCACTTAACCTCAGGAAAAGAAGGTCTTTTTGTGATTGGGAACCTGCCCATCCATTCTCTTTTCAGTAGCCTTATTATTCCATCACGGCTGTGATGATGAGGAGGCCAAGGGGTGCAGCCTGTGAGAAAAAGCACACCCTGGAAGTGGTGCAGCTACATCACACACATATTCCCACATTAAACTGCTGGCAATTTCACTACTAATTCTGTTTCCCAGCATGCACTGTATTTCAGCTGCAAGAGATTGAGGGGAAAATAACAGAATGGTGGTGAAAAGCATGCAGCCTCAACATAGACAGAGGCAGTGCCGTGATGGAACCCACAACCTTCAGGGCAGTATTGGCTGAGCCTTCATCCCATTCCAGCCTTCCTCTCTTTTTCAACAGAATAATTTTTCTTGTAAGGGCCATCATCCATTGTCAGGATCCACATGTGAAACCTCAAGCGGTCGACTGTGTGATTCCATCAAAATAAACAAAAACAGGGCTACACTACCCAACACACACGCTGTGCTTGTGCAAAAGCTGCTTTGTGGTCGTACCTACCTTCTTATCATATGTCCATTACTATTTTTCTCATTTTAATCTGTTAAAGTCCTTTGACTATTGATGAAACTCCAGAAAAAAATGCCCCTGTGAGGCCTGTTGGTCTTGCTGCAGTGAAAGCCTCATACCCACCTGGTACTTATTTTAGCTTCGGCCAGTATGATACGGAGTGGAATGAAAAGAGTTCATCACCAGGGACAGCTCCTCAACAACACACCCTGCAGCACTGGGACCAGGGACATGTCAGACCCTGCCAAAGTTGAATTTTACATTTTCAAAACAGTGCATGACCTCTTTGGAGTTTATTGATCTTGGCAACTCATAACCTCACATAGGGCGAGAAGTGCCAGTGTATCAAAAAAGTGTGATTTGAAAAACAAAGCTGTGTATGACGAAACAAACAGACAAACGGACTAAGATTTATAGATATAGAGATGGATTGTGTGACAGGCTATAACATCTGCGTTCATCAGAACCGTACTAAATAGCCGCAAACAGTCTGCATAGAGATTGGGTGCAGGAATCGGATTACAGGGAAACGAGTGCCTGCGACAAGAACAGAATGCAAGAAGGCTTATGCAAAACACAATGATATGTAGGCTACCCAGAACAGAAGATCTTTTTTTAGAGAATGACAAAGTACTGAAGTTTATTTAAAATGTAAAAGCATATAATTACTTTTTGGCAAACTTAGTTGATCTTGATTCACCACATTAAGGAAATGAATGAGTAAATATTATGTACTGCATATTTGAAACTGCAACCAGAATGTTTATATAACGTTTTGCTGACATGTACACATGCCTTTTGTCAGGAAGCGGATAGGCGCGGCCCACCTACCCATCGCAGCTGCACCTGATCTGCTCATTAGATCAGTGATAAAAGGCGCCGGGTCGGACAGCTCAAGCACGGGATCTCATCCGTAGCTGCCAATAGTCACCACGTGCTATCCCTGCGATTCAGTGTGAACCGCCACACCCAGCGCTGCAAGAAGAAGGCACTTACTATCCAGAGGGACAGCAGTCACCCCAGCCACAAACTATTCTCCTTGCTCCCATCCGGAAGACGCTTCAGAAGCGTTCGGACAAGGACGACACGGTTCCGGAACAGTTTTTTCCCCCACACCGTCAGACTGCTGAACCACTGACCCTTCCCTGGACAGTGGAAGAGTCGATCGGGGTCTGTCCGTCTGTCTATATGCCTGTCCCACCCGTTGTGGAAACCCATCTGGTTCATTTTCCCGTTTCTGGTGCTTTTTGTTGTTGTAGGTTTAGTCTATAGTTGTATTAGTCTGTAGTTGTAGGTCTGGTTGCTGTGTGCTGTTGGTTTGAATTTACTAACCGTTTGTACTGCTCTTTATTTATTACTAATCTATTTATTATTATTTATTGTTCTCCTGTCCTGACTATACATATCTATTTATGTCCATATTTGCACTGAGGATGCCTGGAAACGACACTTTTCATGGGGACAACACTGCTATGCTGTGTTGTTCACCCATGACAAATAAACCTTTGAACTTTGAACTTTTGAACTTTGAACATCTTGTCCTTGTCCTTTGTAAATCTAGTCCCTTGTGTTGTGTCTGCATTTGGGTCCCTTACCTCGTCCCCGTCAGCGCCCAATTTTTTAAATTGCTTCAGCTGACGTTACTGCTGTTTTAAACAATATTTCAGTATTGTGCTGTGCCATGCTATGCTAAAAAGTGCTGCAATTTTTCAGTAAATTTACTCGTGACTTTAGGATAAGCAAAATCAATGGACCAGTGGGGCTGAAATGCTGTCCAACATAGCTTTTTAATTCTATGCACTATTTCAACCGCAACCTGTGTGCCCTCAGCGAATCTCTTCTGATGGCTGCGGCCTTTCATTAATTCTGTTTTACGGTACTTTGATAGAAGTTTAGTAGGAAAAGCATCTGTTTGTAGAATCCTAAGCAATAATTTTCGGGGTTTGTTCAAGCATCGTTTGACAAACAAAACGGTGAAAGTAAACAGGATCACGGCCAGGCACAGATGAGCTAGATCAACATAACCATCTGTTTCAGTTGCTAAATATTAAAATAAGGTTCTCCTCATGGATTGTAAAATGGGTGATGAAATAAAGTTGTCGTAATCAAATGTAAGATGCGGATGCCTAACTTTCTGAACTTTACATTAAAACGCAATTTTAGTCTGATGGAAACCCGCTTTATGGACAGTTATATTTCTTAGTGATTTTATCGAGCAATTTTTTAAACTTTTTTTGGTTTATTTACAAATCACAGTATTAGATATAATTCAGTAATGTAACAGACACATAAAATACACTACTGGTCAAAAGTTTTAGAACACCTCAGTTTTTTCAGTTTTTATGGAAATGCACACAGTTTAATGTCTTAATGTTTCATGAAATCAAGGCATAGAACAAATAAACAATGGTAAATAAAAAAAAACAAGTCAAAGAATCATTAAGTATACAAAATTTTATTCAAATTTTTGATTAATCAAAGTATCCACCTTTTGCTGTTATAACAGCCAAACACACACGTGGCATTCTTTCTATAAGAGAAATCAAGTATTGGTCAGAAAGATCTTCCCAACACTGTTGCAGAAGTTTTCACAAATATGTTGCACTTGTAGGTTGTTTTCCTTTCACCCTTCCGTCCAGTTCATCCCAAACTAACTCGGTTGGGTTTAAGTCTGGAGACTGTGCTGGCCGTTCCATGTTTTGAAGTGTACCTTCTTTTCTTTTAACGTAGTTCTGACATAGCCTGGAGGTATGTTTTGGGTCATCGTCTTGCTGTAGGATTAACCCCTGACCTACTAGATGCAGACCACAAGGTATTGCATGGTGCTGCAAAATTCTGTGGTAACTCTTTTGATTCAGAATGCCAGTCACTGTGTGCAAGTCACCAACTCTGCCTCCAGCAAAAGAACCCTAGACCATCACACTTCCTCCTCCGTGTTCGACAGTTGGAGTCACACACTGAGGAACCATCCTTTCACCAACTTGACGGCATACAAACACCCTGCATGATGAACTGAAGATTTCAAATTTTGATTCATCGGTCCATAACACTTTCTTCCAGTCTGCAGTAGCCCACAGCCGGTATTTCATGGCCCGGGCAAGCCTCACTTTCTTATTTTGTCCTTTAAGGAATGGCTTTCTTACTGCCACTCACCCTGTCAAACCTGCAGCACAAAGTCTCCTCTTCACAGTAGAAACTGAGACTTGCTTTTTTTCAACCACTGTTAAGCTGTGCTTGAAGCGCCTATCACGCAAGCTGGTGACCCTCAGAAACTTGTCTTCTGATTGGGTTGTGACTTTGGATCTCCCTTCCAGGTCTTCCTATCAGAGTTTCGTCCAGTTTCCTATTAGTTGCTCCCTGAAGAATGCCCATTTGTAATACTCAGAAATTTCCTTTTTTTCAGTTTTTGCTAGCCTAAACTTTAAATTTAAACCTCTGGCAGTTTATTGCTTACCTTTTCATCACTTTAGGTCATTCATTGCATTTCAACTGATTAAATTTGAAGAAAAACTGGAAAAACTGAGGTGTTCTAAAAATTTTGACCAGTAGTGTACATTGCATCACACAAAATACACCACTTATTAAATTCAGGAGTTTTACATTTAGACTTCCCCATTCATCACATAACTTTGTTCACAACTTACTTAACAAAACTTAAATAAACTGTATTTTATACAGAATAAAGTACTGCAATGTTACATGACAGTTTTCACAGAATGCACTAGGAGACCTTTATCCATGGGAAAATGGAAAGTTGAGAAACAGGTCAGGAACCATGAAAACTAACATTATCCAGTAGTGGCTTAGTTGGTCAGAGGGCATATGTTGTTCCTTAGATTCAGGAGAAAAAGGGGAAAGGGGGAAGGAGAAAACACACATAAGCACACACAATAAGTTAGACTTGAAATGGAAAGAAGCAGGCTTGTAAATACCTTCTGTGTATGGACTGATAAAGACAACATAACCCAGAGGTGAGAAGCAGACAGTAACAGAGGCTTAACGTCAAAAGCCAGTTTACTGAGAATTAAAATCACGTAAATCAGAACACAGGAGAGGACTGTGGGAGGAACTAAGTGCAATGACCACTCGCTTTAACTGTAAACGTAGGTGTGGGTGGAAGGACAATTTGCATCAGCTGCCGGTTGATGATACGTTGCGTAATAACATGCAAACTGAGGAAAAGGACAACAATTACTGTTTGGACACTCAGTCATGAACTACTGCTACCAAACTGTAATGATCTTAATGAAGCAAGGTGGTGAAAAATACAACTTGAAAAGAGCAGCCATAGCTTTCTGGAAGTTCCAAAAATTGAAGTGAGGAAAGTAAAAACTTTAAGTAAGAAAATTGTTTATTAGAGAGGACAAGACAATGATCATTAAATTGCTTATCAGGAATTTTAAATGCTTGTTAAACCACTGTTAGCACTTTTTTTCCTCTTTTTCCATCTTGCTGTCAATTGGGATGGGATGTAATACCCACCTGTTTGCAAGGCTGCGGAGTCAGTCCCGGTACATCAATATGTCAACATCAGTTAATCACTGATATGAAATTGTGTTATGAGCCATGTGTCAGGGTTTTCAGGTCAGGACCCAATTGCAGATTCAAGGGAATGAGGGAGATGTATTTTAGGGAATAGAGTTTGTCAGGCAAAAACGAGTTAAGAAGAACAGGGTCAAAAAACCAGAGAAGCAGTCAGCAAACAATCCAATTCAGCAGGCAACAGTAGGTCAGGAGAAACAGGGTCAAAACCAGTGAGACAAACAGAGAACCGTATCACAAAACAGACACTGGAAAACACAGTCTGACAAAGAACTGCCACAAACACAGGACTTAAACACAATAAACAACAGAGAGGAAACAAGAGGTAATAATGAGAGTGAGAATGAAGGTAATAATGATGATCAAGTGGGGGAGGTGGGGCAAGGAGCACACTGGACTAAACAGTGCATAACCTTGCAATGCACAGAATTTCTCAGTTCAGGCCTGAGTCCTGACACCATGATAAACAGATTGCCTGTATTTGTTCCACAGCATAAAACTCTCCAAAACAACAGTGTAGATACACATAAAACTTTTTTTTAAAGAAAACACTAACAACCAGAGTCAAAGGTTCCATGTAAAGTATTAATAAACGTTTCCTGGCTTTGCTGCATTTTCTGCAGCACAGCGGATAGTGTCCTTTAACATTTAAACTGAATTTGCAGCCTTTGAGAAATAAATAATGTAAATAATGTAAATATAAAAAGTCTCCAGCTCCTGACCTAACAAGCCAGTCTTCAGCTCAGTCACCTTCAGACCAGTCCACAGCCTCCTGCTTCTTTTACTGGGTATTGTAATGTCTCTTAGAGAAGTTGGTTTATGTTTCTTTGACAAATCCTGTTGGAAATTACTGGAAACCTTGCCTCAGAAATTGATGTTTAAAATGTAAGTGCAGCTGCTGTTTTTGTGCACTTTGCATATGAAGTGTCAGCCTTTGTGCTACTGTTTTCTAATAGTGTTTTATTTTGACAATACCTAACCATTCATTATTTTACTAGTGTTAAAAATGAAGGGACTCCCATAAATATGTCAGATTTGAAGTAGAAATTCACTGTCAGTTGATGCTGCATTTGCATGGAAGGACAGCAGACAACCATGATGAACTGCTGCTATGTAGCATGCATAAAGTGAAATATTGCAGTTCTGTCATTAGCTTATTCTGACTTCCGCTATGTTAAAAAGTCCATTCAGTTCTCAGTTCTTTATTAAATTTTACATTTGTAGGCAGTTTTGTTTGTTGGCAGGTGGACTTTTGTTATATGAGTAAAATGCAATGAAAAAAATCACAGAAAAATTAAAACAAAGTATTTTGGAAAGGCAGCCAATATTATAGGGATGAATTTCAAACTTTTCAAATCGGAACATGTATCTTATGAAAGTAAAATAACAGTCTGCTCGTCAGGTTTTTAGTGGTTCAGAATCACTGGCCAGAATAACTAAGGTAGGAAACCACACCCTGGGTGGGAGGCCAGTTTACCATAGGGCGTCCACACAAACTCATGCCATGGGTTTTTCACAGCAATTTAAAGTGACTTCAAATGTATACACACACACACACACACACACACACACACACACACACACACACACACACACACACACAATCACATGTACATTCAGATTCCTTGAAAGTTATCATCAGGGCCTGGTTTACAAAAATACTTACACAAATGTTTCCAATCAGTATTTTTAGTGTGGACTCATGCTCTAATACTAAGGTGTCAAAACCAAAATTAACTGTTTGTAGATGTTTTAAAGAAAATAAAAAAAATGAAATGTGCTGTTAATGACAACTGTCAGGGGGTCTGAGTACTTTTGGAAGCCACTATACCTATGAATGTGCATTCTGTAGTTGCATAGAGGCAATATTGAAGTGCCTGGCCTTTGCTGTCTATGTTTTAGCATTTGAATGCAACGCCAGTTAACAGCCCTGTCTGCACTTGGTGATGGGCTCTACTACTTTCAGCAGTGATGCCCTCCTAAACTAAACTTCAGTGCCAAACTCATCAAAAGCTTCTTAAAATGATGCAGCACTGGACCTCTAATGTGTGCCATGCAGTTTACAAACCTGCAGACACCAGCAGTGCTACCATTTTGGCTTCCCTTGTGGTGCAACCTGTCTACAGGTCAATGCTGCTCTATCCATCAGCCCTGAACAATCAGGTGAATGAAAAGAAAGCTGCCGATGAGTATCGATACTTAGTTCAGAAAATGGTGGCACAAGCATGACTGTCTAGGCAATCGAGTTTTCTGTGTTGCAGTCCTTTAGCAAAACTCTTTCTCAGAGCTTTTTAAGCTTTAAAAATACATAAAAACTGCACTGCTGTATCTCCAAGGTGCTTTTTCCAGGCACATTTGGCTGGCCTTCATAGTTCTGTTAAACTCACTTTATTTTTATGAAATGTCTTTCTCAGAGAACACAGTGAGTTCTGAACAGTTGAGCTCTGAGGATACAAAAGTGACAAAAAAACAATAAAAGACAAAGATATATAATCATTTATAAATCATTTATAATCATCATAAGAAAGCCAGCTGACAACTAAGAGGAGAAAGACAAAGAAAGTCCCAACCCAAAGAGGGGGAAAAACATGAACCTCTGGAGTCCAAGTAGGGGTGTGTGCCCATCCCTCCTGGACACGTAATGTGTGGGCTCTGTATAACAAGTGCATAACTAAGAAAAGATCTCGTGTCAGAGAAGACAGAAGCCAAAATCCAGTGATCAGGAAGCTCATCCAGTCAGTGACAGAGTGCAACCACAGCCAAGGACAAATACAAAAAGTTGCAAACTGTGAAAAAAGCACTCCTCTCACATTGCCAGATGTCATGGCTAATTTATACTGAATTTTAAGCTGCTAATATAAAGCGAACTTTCGTTGGACAAATATTTTACTTTATATTGGTGTATTTAGGACAAAATAAAAACTTACCAGATGAGCTATCTGGGGCTACCTGGGTGAGCAAAGTGTAGCAGGTGGAAAAGTAAAGCATGACAACACATAAGGTAGCTGTATTTAGTATGGTATTTAGTTGCTAAAATATTCAGACCCTTTTCAAAATCATACACTTTGCATTTTAATGGAAAGTGGTATAGATTAATATTTCTTTCCATGTCATAGTTTAGTTGAAAATAATAATACTCAAAAATAATTCTTGTAAGTCAACATGAGTTTTGCATCATGGAATATTTTTTAAAGAAGAAAAAGTGTAACATATGTTATTTGCATAAGACTTTAAACCCTTGAACTCAATACTTGGTGCATGCAGCTTTGGCAGCAATTACAATGTCTATATTTTTTGGTAAGCATTGACCTGGCCCTGATACCAGCTTGGTGCAGTTTTTCCCCATTCTTGTTGCCAGATCAGTTCAAGCTCTCAAGTTGTGTTGAAATCGCCCGTGGCTATTGGTTTTGAAACTGTGCCGCAGATTCTCGGCTTCCAGCAGATTGGGACTTTGACTGGGTCACTCCATGGTATCTTTGGCCTTGTGTTTGGGATCTCTGTCCTCTGGAGAGGTGAAATGTTGCCCCAGCTTTGAGATGTCAAGAGTCTGTAACAGGTTTTCCTCTTGTGTTGCCCATACTTTGTGCTGTCCATCTACTTCCTTCAGTCTTTACAAGCCTTCCAGTCCCTGTTGATGACCAGCAAACCCCACCCCCATGCTTTATAGTATGGATGGCGTTACCAAGTGATGTGTTGCACTGGCTCTGCATGAAACATAAAGGCTTGCAAGGAGTACAAAAAGTTTGATTTCTGTTTCATCTGACCTCAATACCTTTTGCATTTTTTGCCAGATTGCTCAGGTGCTTTGCTGCAAACTCTAGGTGACCTTTGGCATGGTTGTTTTTAAGCAACGGCCTCCTTCTCATCACCCCAACATACAAGCTGCTTTTATGCCATGTTGTATAAATGGGTGACTAATGCACATTCTCTCCTTCTGCTGCCACTAAACTCTGCACCTCTTTCAAAGTTGATGTTGTTTCAAAGTTGATCTCTTACCAGTTTCCTGAGAGATTTCACAAACCACATCACCAGCGGATGTTGGCCTGCTGGAGTTACAAGCACATCCTCATCTGTTTTTAAGAGTTTCTCCTGAAAGATGATGTCAAGTAAGATGGAGTCCCACGGACCAGCCGTGTCACAAACTGTCCTTGTCCTCCTGTGGATGCTCTGGATGTAAGCAATGGTCTGAAAAGATCGTGTCAGCATTTTGACTCAGATTTTGGGGGAAAAGCCACTGGCTAAAACATACTCTTTTTTGACTTTAGAGAGATTGTTGCATCATACCTCTGTGTAACAGGAGTTCATATTCCACACACTGAGCATTGTTTTACTAATGGAGGCTTGTAGCAGTAGCATAATGAATTTGCCACAGCACCCCTGGGGATATTACTCACTACTTTAATCATCCAAATGATAATTATGTGTGGCAGCATCTATGGGGGGGGGGCAGCTGGAGCCCATTTACAAAGCAGACTGACTGTGCGTTCTTGGACTGATGATCCACTGAGATCATAGGGGAGAGGAGAGGAGATGTGTACATATGTGCCATGACTGACCTGAGAGCAGCCCACACTGCTATTATTTAAATTCTGCCATTAGATAGCATGGCACTGTGTTGGATTCAGTGGATTTGTGGATTGCAGTGAATGCAACATGGACATAAAGGTGCAACCAGACACAAGGATGCCAGGAATTAAGTATGTGGAAAAAATATAATATATGACTACCTCCCTTGGTTTTATAACTGATCTTATTTTTGGCCCCAGGAAGCTGGAACAGATGATCAATTGTTCTTGTTCTGTAGTGGGAAATTGATATTTTACCTCATATTTGGACACTGGTCAAAGAGGAGTCAAGATTAAAAAATCTGTATGTCCATTCATTTGTCTCTTCTTTTGTTTTCCAACAGCAAGTCAATAAGACACAAAGCAGAATTTAATTTATGAATTAATCAACAAGATTGTGCGGTGAGAAGCAATATTTAATGTTGCGGCTCTTTAAAACTCAGTTAGGCGTTTTTAATTCCTAATGTAAATTTATAAGTGAAACAAAATGCAAATGTGTGGAAGCTGCTCGCATTTATTAGCCAAGGTTGTTAGGCAGTGCTGCTTCTGTTTGATTGAATTATGACCTAAATCAATATCATGCACAAAATGTATTGCCACTGCTTCCCCCGTCTGTTTTAAAGCATTCTTTAACGTGCATTTCACTTATTTAAACTGTGCTAGATCGCCACCGTTTTAAATAACTAGTTTTTTTAATTTAAGGCATTTACAGGTAGATCAGTGCATCCAAGCACAACAACAGATGGGGGGAAGAAAAAAAAAAAACAACAAAATAATTTCAATTTGTACATTGTTCGGGTAAATAGGTGATGAGGCATAGTTCAAACTAATGCTTTTTCTCTGATTTCTCCACAGGAAGATTTTAACACTCTGTAGAAAGAGCCCAGGTCTGAAGCATTACAAACACATCAAAATCTTACTAGCAGTATGCACATTTTTTAAACTTATTATACTGATGGCTTTATAAAAATTATTTAATATTTCAAAGGTAGCTATCGCCTGCATTTTTAGCATTTTTTTAACCAGCAATTCAATCATAGCAGTTTCTTGTTAGGCAATATGTCCAATTTCTGAATTCTTTATTAAGGGTGTTGTAATTGATGCATGAATGTAGTACAGGCAAACTCATTTGTATTTCTCATTTGTCCTTTTTTCCTCGTGGAATATTTTTAAAAGCTTTGTCTTGGAAGATTATTTGTGGATTAATTTACTTAGTCTGCTGTAAAAACTGTCGAGACTATGAGAATGTCAAATATTTAACTATAAAATCCACTTTATGCAAGGCTTTATAAAGTAAATTCCAAGGTTAAAATGCTCCACAAATGTAAAACCAAATAATTATGCTGAAAAATGTACATTTATAATTTTTAAATCTTCTTTTAAAACTCTGAAGTGCCTTGTAGCCTTTATATAATGGGGTCCTCCACAGCAAACCAAAAAACGCTGCCATGCCTTATGAAATTATGTTTCGTACAGCAGAATTTTTGACGGTTACGCAGTCATTCTGCTTCTACCAGATATTTGGGGAGAGAGATGCATATACAGTGTCTAAAAGCCAAAAGAATCATACCTGTTAGGGCTGTCAACCTGGACATTTTCTGGCAAAATCTAATGCAGTAGCCTTTTATTTACCTTGGAAACGATGGCTGTTAATGTAAATGAAGCCTTAATCTAGCGATCAAGTGAAGTTAATGAAAATTAAACATATGTTTACAGCAATACACAGTGCATTTAACAGCATAGTGTCCTTGTACTTTAGACAGTGAAACACACAGACAGCCATCTTACAAAATACAAAAGCACCCCTGAGCCAAGTTAGCAAAATGTCCCTACAAAGGTTGAAAATAAACTGCTAAAGGCATTGGGACTGGCCTCACTGGCAGAGGAAAATAAACTGAAAAGGAATAAATCTAACTGTGGCGGATGGGGGACAACAGAACACGTATATACACATGGAACAGGATTATTCACTCACACACACACACACACACACACACACACACACACACACACACACACACACACACACACACACACACACACACAGAGACATGCACACACAATTTTTCACCCTACATATGGAGCATCACACAGCTGGATACCATGCCAACCCTAACACACATGCCTAGTTATGGCCAATAAACACAGAGTTGCCATGACTACAGCATTTCTGTCCGCAGTAAGAGGACGACCCCTGTACGGAGAGACAGAGAATCATCACACTGTCCTCATCCAACTTCCCCACTAACATTATTCTCAGTACTCTTAGGTCATGCAGTTACCACTGAGGAATGAATGCATAAACATGTAAGGTTAAAAGATAAGCTAGAAATACAAATGATACAAAATATATGCCCCAAATACATTTTTATTTTGCAGCTTTTAGTCATTTTAAATGACATTTTCATGGGGATTTATTATTTCTTACCACAATAAATGATGTTAATATGTTCCTATCATGATGGGAATTTGCTGAATTGGTTTACCTGACTTTTCATGGCTTTTATTTTTCACAGCTTTTTAAATTATTTTTAACCACATCAAGAAAACATTTCAGCTTTTCTCTGAAAAAACCTGCAGTAAGTTGTAATAGAGTGATAAAAATACATTATGAATAGACTGCAATGTAGTGTCAAATGGAAACAACAGGGAGTGGACAGAACAACAGAAACAAAGCGAAAGGACTTTAAATTTGAAATAAAATCACAGTTACAAGCACAGCTGCAAGTATGTGTGATATTCTGCTGCCTAACTTTTGGTTCATGCCTTTGTCCAATGCAGTTTGGTAATCTCTGTTAATTCTATCTAATCATTTGTCCATTAGAGTAGAAAAATTTTACATACTCACACACTGAGGGCAGCTTAGGCACAATAATTCTCCTGAAACACATCTTTGTAGAAGGAAGTGGGCACCTGGAGGAAACTCAAGCAAATATGGGGAAAACATGAAAGCCCAGTTCACTCCATCGACATTAATAAAGATAATGAAACTGAACAATTCTAATTTAGGGACCTTCATCGTTGCACTTTATTGAAAGTCATAAGAGACTTAAATTCTTATTGTGTTCCAGGTAAATATGTACATTTATTTATCGTGATAAAATTTTATACCATTGTATGCAAGCGATTGAGCACCTCTGGTCAAAGGTTTTGTTGCTTTTATAAAATAACTCAGAGCAATTCCACATTTTATGCATTATTTTTTCATCAGTCTGTTAAATTCAGGAAATGAGTAGTAATTGTGAACTAATATTTGCAGAAATGTGTTGTGTTTGTGCCCTGCAGAGGTTGTGTTAACTTCTTTTGGGTGCCAAAACTTTTGCATACAGTTACACTTAGTGCACTCAACAAATCAAAAGGCAATTCTACGAACACCACCATTATGTCCTACGTGATGTGGAGAATGATCCTGCTGAAGAAGTCATTTCAATGAATGAAAAGGCCAGTTTACTCCAGAATAACATATTTAGCTGTTTTTTAGTCTTCACCATGGTACTAACTGTCTACGTATATGGACCTATGTCCAATAAAAGTAAAATATGTGTTTTATACTAAAGTTTCAAAAAGTAGTTTTGGTTCATTCTGTTGATGCAAAACCCTTTTATATACAGTGTGGTACAGGTTCTAAAAAGAAATAAGGAAGTAAAGACAGAAAGCATAAGTTAACATCGACCAATTTTGTTTGTAAATTTTACAGCCAAGGTCTCAAACTGTCATTCACTGTTCTAACACCTTTCAAACAGCATGGGACCCGAAGGTCCATAATTACCAATTGTGGGCTTTCCATGCAACAAAGGTCACTACTAGAAGCTGGTTTGCTTTGTGTCTTCACAGAAGATGGCTTTCCTCATGTGGGCATAAAGAGGTGACCTCTCTCCTCCCCCTCTGCACATTGTTTGCTTTTGGGTCTGGGTTTTGTTTCCCAGTAGAAGGATTGGCCTCCCAACCAGAAACTAGCTATGTGCCTCCTGTGTGTCTCTTGGGTTCCACCTACACAAGACCACTTGTAACAGCTATACACAGTTTTGCAGCGACAAAAATTTCACACATTTCCATCCCAAAGCACCAATTGGCCCCTAAATACATTGAACATTTTAATAGAGTGCAGCCAAAAGCTAAACCTGAAATAGCCATAAGGAGTACATTACACAATATTATCCCTGGCTGTGCAGACATTTTTATATGTGGAGCTTCCTGCATGGGATACATAGTGGTCATCATTGTGCTCTTGAGGGTTGAATCAATAATTCTGACAAAGACTGCAAGGCAGGCCTTGGGTGAGAAAAGAAGTTGGGAGAGCAATTCATCATCAGCCTGATGGATGTTAGTTGTTTGGTGGAATTGGGTTTTGGATTTTAGGAGCTGGCGTTTTTTTCTTCCCTGCTCCCTCAGTGTGCGAACAAATAAAAAGAAAATGTTGAGAGCGCAGACTGAACCACGCGCATTTTAGCAGGACGAAGGTGAAGCAGCACAGAGTGCAGAAAGTAAAATGCGGCTCAAGTCAACGTGTTGATGCACAGCGGGGAGCATCGCCGCAGATCTGTCTCTTTGTGAAGCTGTTCGATTACGAGTGGGTTCAGGATATGGAATTTGTTCAGTGGTTAGGGCAGTATTGTTCCACGCTGGAGTCTGGCTTCATTGCAGTCATATGAGGGAGGAGTTACCCTTTTGTGCTCACGATCCCAAAAACACCTGCGATGTGAAACATTCATTATGGTGTGCAGAACAGTCCTTTGACTGCGGATCAAGTACGCTTGACCCAACAGCCTTATTCACGTGTTCTTTTTGTCTCTGCTGGGCATAATCATTTTTGCAATATGAATAATGTCAGAAATGGGTAAAGTTGTTCGAGGTCCGTTTGATAGGAATGTAACACTGGCATTAAAGGCTAAAATCTTCACAAGAATAGTTTCTCAGGAAAGACTGTGGAATTAGAAGAATCATGCCCTATAAAACAGACAGATCTATTAAAGATAGTGGGAATGTAGTACTGCTGGTATTGACATACTGTAATGTTATAATACTTTTGGAGAGGCTTGGCCACCGAATGTTACTCTTTTTGCAAGTGCAAGTGTAAATGACCAGAAAGAAGCGATTAGTTAACCTGTAATGAACGTGTGTTCTAGCGATGTCTGACTTCAGTCATAAATGTGCTTAGTCTCAGTTCATCGTGCTTATTTAGTTGATTTAGCAGCTCTGAATTCCAATTACATTTCACTGGGATTAATGAATGCAATTAATGCACTGGGTTCATTGGTCAGGGGCCTGTAAATGCAAGGAAAGATGCTTAAAAAGTGTTGACTAGCAGAACGGATGCAACAAATGAGTTCCTTGGGTTTGTACCGTCACGGTAATGCTGTGGTACTGTGAGACAAATGTAAGCGTATTTGTTTTGGAAGTGAGGGGTTTGGGCTTCGGTTGCAGAGCTGAACACATGAGATTATCTTCACATTGTTGACACCACACTCAATCAAAATTATGAGATAAAGGCTCACTTAAGTTAGCCATTGGACCAGGGTATCGTGTAGGAATGCTGCGACCTTTACTTCTCCCCTTCACTGTCAAGTAGAAGGATGATCCGATGTGCTTCTGTGTGGATTACCGCTACCCGAAAATTAAGAGCAGGAGAGACACATGTTTTCTACCTGAAGAAGCACCAGACTCACGTTCAAGTAGGCTCTGTATATCCTTATGCTCGGACCATAGTTTGTCAGTATAATCCAGTTGTTGCTGCCAAAAAAGGACTCATTCTCACTTTGTAGGGCTGGGATTGAACAGCAATAAACCTGGAACATCCACAAAATTAATAGCATGTTGAGGGATGAGTATTTTCACCATCAGCTGCATATGAAACCAGTCGAAATGCCATAATTTGCGAACGTTGAGTGTGGCTACAAGTGGAAGTTGAGCCAGATCCACAGGGCTTCCCACCCGAGAGAATGCTTTTCTGTCAATTTTCTCAGCTGGCTCTAGTTATTGTCATGTGGTGACACCTGTATCCAAAAAAATTTACAAATGTTTACCCATTTTTCTAAGAGAGTGTGCTTACTGGAGCTGTACATGGTAAGTGCCTTGCTCAAGAGTACTACAGTGGTGGCAGAAATGGGATTTTTTAAACCAGTAATCTTCGGGTTACAGATCAGCTTCTCTAACAACCACACTATCAACCGCCCACAGATGTGGTCAGTAGCTCAAAAGATTGAACTATTTTAAAAAAATAGAGAAGTGCATCCTCTTCCTATTAAGACATTTTCCATTCCTCACTGCTTAGTTTTAAGCACTTTCCATGCAAGTTTCTGTGTTACTGGTTAAGTGCTGTACCTTTGTAAAAGGGCCAGCCACCATTTTACTTTTTCTGCAGGTTAATAAGAAAATGCTGTTTGATTTTGCACTCTGCACCTCCAAATCAAAACAGCAATTTCTTCCTGCAAGTGGCCACAAGGGAAGCATTTGTGCTCTTCCATTTTTATGAAGGAGCAGCACAGCCAAAATATGAAGGCAGATATAACAACCTGTGTGCAGACATAACAGCTTAATCAAGGGGCCTTTGTCAGCATACCAGGAAGCCTTTTCTTATGCTTGATCATTTATGCCACTCTAGAAGATCCAATAATCTATGTTCATTTTTAAGGCAACACTTCGATCCTGGGGATATCAATACTATAAACTGCCCATTGAATTCTTCCCCCAGATTTACATATGAATGCTTGTTGCAATACAAGGTGCATGAAATGCAGTGACAGACGTAAGAGCAGCGGTCCAGAGGGAAAGGAGTGACATTCAATGAGCAAGACAGTCAGTGGCAGAATGGAAACTATTAACCGTCCTGAAGACAACCTTAAACTGCCTCTGCTGGTCAACCTGAGCACAGAGTGTTGAGTAGTTTCTCTGATATTTTAAATCTTGGCAAGAAAGATCATCACTGCTCTGTTAGTTCTGAGAAGATACCTGGCAAATATAATAAAGTTGACCAACATTATCGGTATAAATAATTTCATAATGAGCATCACTGACATGCGGCTGTAACCTATCTGCAGACACTTTCAAGCCATGAACACTTACATATAATTACACAATAATATAGCAAAGTCTTCTTCCTAATTTTCTCTGTTCTTGGTGCTGTGACTAATGGGGCTGAGATGAAAATGAAGAAACAAACATGTAACATGGAGGAGAAGCTTGTAAAAAGAGAGTATGGAACATTTTTCAGTCTTTACAATCAGCTCTATAGCAGAAGAATAACATTTTTTATTAGTAGTTTTTTTCCCCTGGCAGAATTTAAAAATGCACTTGTTTCTACTGTGAAGTTGTTACCGAAGACCTTGAGATACAGTTTTGGACATAAACACCACTTACTGAAAGAAACTTGTGAAGAAGAGCAGCTGCTGGTCAGGGTTGTGTTCTGATTTTGTTGTTTGCTGGGAAAATAAGCAAATGATTTTAGCAAAGAAGCTTTCAGTTAATAGGAGAATCACTCAGACAGAAAAGTCTGCTTTGTGGAAGTGTGCAATTTTCATCTTGGGAGCTAGTGAAGATAGTGTAAGTAGCATTCAATAAGGTGGACAAAGGAAAGCTTTGTCTACATATTCCTCAGTGTGGAATGAGGCTAAAACATAACTCATTAGTTATCTACAATTCTGATTAAAATGACAAGATTTGACTGAATGGTCTTACCTTAACTTAATAACAAATGGCTTTACAATGTAAGAACGGGCTCACACCACCAATATTCTTACTGCAAATGCACGACTTGGTTATGGGTTAAACCTCTTTTTGTACGTATGACTTCTTCTTGTAGTTCTCAATACAGAAGAAGGCTGAGGGGATTTTTAATGGAAGTATGGACACATCTTTGTCCATAGATTGTTAGCAATGTGGTGTTAAAGCATTTATGACGGAGGGTTTACAGGGGTCCATGTTTTTTTACTGGTGCAACCAAACAGCAAATAGGTAAAGTCAATCATATTCCATGATCCTCCTACCCTATAGGTGCCAGTCACTAGAAAGACCCAGGTAGCACCAGCTTCCTTGAATCAGAGACATCCTTAAGTCTTCTCCAGAATCGTGCCAGTCAGGACACAACACTACATTAGAGCATAAAAAATGTACAAAAAATTCAGTGGTTTCCCTTCTTGTGCCCACTAACAATATACCCTGATCAGGTACAACATGAAAACCACCTGTCTAATATTGTGTAGGTTCCCTTGTGCCATCAAAACAGTTCTGACCCATCAAGGCATGGACTCCACAAGACCTAGGAAGGTGTCCTGTGGTATCTGGCACCAAGACATTAGCAGCAGATCCTTTAAGTCCTCTAAGTTGGGAGGCGCGGCCTCCATGAAAATGGATGTATGTTTTCCTGTGGGCAAATCGTGATATCAGTGACACTTTTTGCACCTGATGCTATTAGTTAGGAGTGTTCAATGTTGTAAAGTTAAAAAATTAGCATATTTTATTTCATATTAATAATCAGTAGAATGGTGATATAGTGGGTAAGACCGACGCTTCAAAGTCCATAGGCATCTGTGGTTTGACCCTCTCTCAGTGGGTATGGACAATGCATGTTCTCCCCGCGTTCATTTGAGATCCTCCCCACAGTCGAAAAAAGTGCTGAAGAAGGCAGTGGAAAACCACACTTACTGTGAAAACCATGGAAGTGGATGGCATGTATTCTAATATACTGCCATGCAGAATATTCTGTAATGGCCCACGGTCTGGCTGTGTGTTTGTGTCTCTTTGTTCTCAAATTTGTCCTTTAGGTACTCCAGTTAAACTCACCTGCACCAACTAACCTCAGATAGGTGGCTCCACCTCCCATGCCCATAAACAACCCCACAAAAGAAGAGGAGTTGGCAGAGTTTCATTTCCATAAGTTTGGCTTTGTGAGCTATATACTTTTGTATAAAGAGAAAGGTATCCTTTTCCTATTTGTGTGTTTTATTAGGTAGTTTAGATCAGCATAGTCAATCAGGCACGGAAGACTTTGTTTTGGCTTTGCCACTTTTTCTTTCTGGGAATAAGATAGATAGTTGGTCTTTTGTTCACATACAGTGGAACTGTCAGTTTGTCTTTACTTGCGACACATTTGATCATATTACTATTATGTATAAATATTCATTGTAAATCACTCACCTCTCTCACAGTAAAACCCTCCCACAAATATCCCTTAGCTTGGTCCCTGGGTGGTTATCTGGTAAACCCTTTAAACTCCTTTTCCCATTTATGTGCTGCCCCTTTGACCCCTAAGCACTTTACTGGGCCCAACACTGAAAAGGGGTAGAAAAGTATGTATTTTATATGAATGAGCCTTTGACATTAATATTTTATGTTTTATGCGATCAGCACTTCACCTGACTTCATCCAAGAGTTATTCCCTTGATCCTTTTCAAAGCTTCATCTGAGCTTCACAGGACGGAGTCAGTATTGAACAGTGTGAAACTGAGACCGCAGCAAGATGGCAGGTTGAGGCACCTGCCAAGATTCCGAGGACATCGCAAAGCAGGTTTGTCGTAGTTAAGATTCAAAGTTTGCTAAACAAACTGCTTCAATATCTGCTCTGTGATACATTAGTTAGAGACATTTCAGTTCCCACTGCAAGTGCCGCTTCATTTACACTGTTTGAACTTGAAAGAGTCCCAACTAATCTGACATGGGCTCAACCTTTGAACAGAAGAGCACCAGGCCATTACGCTGCCAAACAAACCTCCGCCTTTAATTTTCGCAAAAAAGACTGATCTTGGGATTTCTCTACATGGTCACCCTTGACCGGAACCTAACATGCAGCGCTGCCTTTTCAGCAACAGAAACTAAAGTCTGGAAAGACAACTTGTTACTTTTGAGTTGTATTTTTGTTACTATCAAATTAGTTTCCTTGTGCTTTTACACAGGGGCTAGCAAATTCTATTTTTATACATGGAAGAACCCTTTTTTTGGGACTTCATCCATCAGCGCTCATATTAGCAGAATTATTTCAACATGTCTGACTTGTTCTGTAGTTGTAAGACCACAACCGAGTTTCACATATATATTTTATAGATATGCTGACAAGATGATGCAGCGCTTAGCATTGGTGCTTCACTGCTGTGGGTTTGAATCCGGCACACTGTGAGTTGAGTTTGCAAGGATTTCTCCCACAGTCCATGACTTTCAGGTGGGCTGGAAACTCTTAACTGCCTTTGTTTATGAATGAGGCTGTTATATTAGCCCATCGTACAAATAGGGGAACAAGTGTAGAGAATTTAGTGCGGTGTAATTTATCCAGCATTGTAGGTCACCTTGAACCAAGACATTGGCTTTAATAGCAAGTTAATACTTTTTATGGATTTTCAGTATGGCGTTTCCAAACATGAGCCTATGCTGTAGGACCTTTGGGTTTTACAGCGCTTTCTCTTAGCAGTGTATATGTAGGAAATGTTCAGCTCGCTGCTAAAGCAAGTTCAGATCTTGCTTGTTGAGGCAGTTCGACCGTCTCACTTGATGAATGATGGCACCACTTTTGTCATTACAGATTCTTTGATCATTTTTTCCAATAAATAAATATAGGTTTCACTGGTGAGAATGCGCAAGGAGGAGGCAAGACTGAAGAGTCCTGCATCTGCCAGCTCTGTTGAAAATATCTACCGACTATTTTAACCAAAGCACTGTAGAGCTATAGCAGTGTTATTTTTCTAGGGAATGAAGCTGGATCATATATTTATGTTCTGTGTAGATCCTTGTTTATCAGAACATTTTTCCTGGTTGAAAACTCACCCCACCCCCCCATCTGTCAAGTGTAAAATATAACTATAAGCTTGAAAAAGAGAATTTTATTTCCAAAAGGGAATTCAAACATGGCAAAAAGGGAACACACCAGATAGAAAAGGGGGGGAAAAGGGAAGGTCTGTCCCACATGGTGCTGAAAACAGAAATACTTCTTCACCTCAATCCTGCACGGCCACCACGTGCAGCCTTTAAATTTTTCGACACATCACCACAAATCACCCCGCTTGCTGCTGGGTTTCTCGCAAACAAAGGCGAGCTCAGAACCCTAGGAGGGTACTACTTCCGAATTAATACGACAGTAATACAGTCGCAGTCTTGCGTGCACACCCCGATTTTACATTGTGCTTCTAAATTATTCAACTTGCTAAGCGCCAGGGGTGCCATTAAAAAAGTGAGCACACAGTCGCGTAGCCCAGAGCTAATTATTCACAATCTGCACCATATAAACTGCGATCAAACTAAGCCGAGGCGACACGGGGGCTTGGGAGGGCCTCCATTTATCAAGATAAAAGTTGGTGAGGCCTCACTGTCGATTTGCAAGGCCCCCGATTAACTTGATGGTTCGTTTAAGATTCCCATTTTCACGTTATCGGCCTATTCGGGTGATAAGCCGAGAAGGGCGCGCGAGAGGCCGAAAGCAAGTGTCTTCCACGCAGAAATGTGCGGGAGAGAAAGCAAACTTGAAAAAAGTGAGGTGGCGACATAGTAACGGTAAGAAGAATCTGCGCTCGATCATGGTGCGCCTTTCACAAGAAACAAAGTAGTGAATAAAAGTAGATAACGCGAATGGCTTTATTAGAAACATGTTTCCTCCCACAGACTGCACACGGGATCGACAGCCACTCTTAAATTCCTTTATATGCATGTATTAGTGTGTGTTGTTTTGTAGGGCATGTTGGTGGATTTTCATAAGTAGCTTAGGGCAGTACATCAGTTAGTTAAATAATGTTAACAATAATAATAATTCTTCTTCTTCTTCTTCTTCTTCTTCTTCTTCTTCTTCTTATTATTATTATTATTATTATTATTATTATTATTATTATTATTATTATTATTATTACTATTATTATTATTACATAGTTCAGGGGCTGGAGTTGTGCTGGCCCAGGGTAATAGGCTGAAGAATGAGCCGTGAATCACCAGTTAGTGCCGTGTGTAAGTGGAAGGAGGACGGTGTGTTTATCACTGCAGGGAAGAAGCCGAGCGGGCACCGGATGAAAGGGACACTGAAGGAGGCTGCACAGGAACGCTTTATGCCATGGTTGCCCATACTTCCTGGAGAGAGGACTGCTCCTGTTGTTTTGTAGTGAGCTGACTAACATTTGTCCGTCGCCTTCCATTACCTCTCCTCTCTCTGCCGTTACTTATGTAAATAAATATATTGCATTCTGTTTTGTTTCCGCAGCTTCCCGGTGTTGTACCTGGCAGTATTGTTTCAGAGTGCTAGGGAATCGTTTCTTGTCACAGCAGATACTTCTGAATGTTGATTCCCTACGAAAAGTCCCTTTGCAGTGACCTTTTTCTGAAGATACTGAATATATCTGCTGTACACTGAATAGATTCTGATTTGCACAGTGCCAGGAAAATTCTATTTGTCATTGATGGCTGTTCAGAGTTGGAAGTGTCTAGCAAACTGGTGCCCTCATCCAGCAAGGAAGTTCATCCTCACCGCACCGCCATGATTTCAAGCTTTGCTTTGTTGTTTTGAAGGCTCTGAGAGGTCAGACAACCTAATCAATATTTTGGTACAGCCAGGTTGCCATTTACCTCCGCAGGTGGGACCCCGTAATGGCTAGATGCTCTCACGCTAGTGGTCACGCTTGGATCTCCTGCTAAATTGCTCTGTTGTGAACTACAATTAGAGCTCCATTCCACATGCTTGCTTTGTGAGCTCCGAAACCAGCAAGTGGGATATAGGTGAGACCTTGTCTCAGTGCACAACACCACTTCCCTCTTGATGCTGAAGTGTCAGTCGCATCACTTAGGCATCCTTGAAGCTGATGGGTCTATGCCGATTGTTTAGCTTCTTCCTCGCAGCCGCATGTCTCCGGATGCTGCAAGATCAGCTTGAAAGAAGCACTAAACTTGGAGATTACCTAGCAGTCTGTTGAGCATTTTGACCAATCTTGAATCCCTTGCTACTACACGACAGTTTCCAGATTGTATAAAATGATGGGTCACTGAGAATGAAGCAAAGAGACAAGAAAGAAAGTAGGGCTCAATTTGGCACTCAAGTGTAACTGGACCCATCAATGGCTTCATGAAGCGAAGAAAAAAGTGTTTATAGAGCATTGTATAATTATTATATTTTGTTTCAAAGGGGGGGAAACAAATCCAATTTAGCTAGGCTTTCACTTCACTATTTTTTCTAATGCCACATATTTTTATTCATCATAATCCCATCTGTATCTTCTACCATCTTTGAATGAATGAAATTTCACACGGTTTATAGAAGGATAAATTTTATTGCTGCATGATGATTTGATTAAAAAGTGCGAGACTTGGATAAATAAATCCAAAGATTTGAATGAAATAAATGGGAAAAAATATCAGAATGGTTTGATTGATTCAGCTAGAAAATTTTGTTCAGTGTTCATTTCAAATGAGACAGAGCCTGGGCCCTTAATGCGAAACTAAGTTTGCCCAGTGTTGCTCACCGTTATGTTAAAACTTATTTTACTTCATTTCTTCTGACTCTATTTCCTCCTAAGGCTCCAAATGCACTGTATGAGCAACATTATCATACAAGTATAAAAAAGAAAAAAACAATCTTTTCTATTAATGCTGAAGACATCTCTAAATAAAAGAATGTCTGAATAATACAGAGTTACTAAGTAATTGAATATAAATGCAAAATCATCAAATAACTGAAGATACTTCTGAGTTTATGGAATAACAGACAGCACAAGTGTTTGGCAAATTCTTAGCCTGCAGACAAAAGAAAGCGTTTTCTAATTATTAATGAATTTATTCAGTTTCATACAAGGGTGCTTGCATGTCATCCTCTACCACAACACAGCTTGCAATATCTCTATAGCAACTGATTGTGAGTTAATGAATTATTGTGATGTTAATAGTCAGCAAGTTGAGGAAAGCAAACTTTTTTATGATGCTTTCAGCACTTCCTTCAAGATTTCCGTGTTGGTACCGAATCTGAGACTGTGGAGATAAAGGAACGGCGCAATAGCAAAGAAACTTTTCAAAACGAATAATGAGCTCACACAAAAAGTGAAAGGTCAAACCAGGCAGAGCAGTGGGTGGCGTAATGCTTGCAGCTGCCACCTTGTTTGAATCCTACCTCCTGCTATAATGCCTTACTTTTCCTAAAATTACACTGGCTAAAAAGAACACCCTGCTGCACAAGTGGGTAAGACATTGTGAATTGTTGTGTTGCTTGATAAATCAATGGCATTGCCTGTGCTGTGATCCTCTGTCTGCAAATGCAAAAAATCTGTTTATGCTCCACAGACATTGATGATACTGTCAGTTCTGTGGAACTGCTGTTAGTGAGTTTTCAGCCTTGAAGCATAGACAATAAGCTATATGGAAATGTAATTTGAGGAGTTTGTATTAGGTGTATTTAATAGCTGCCTGGCTTGCTCATTTGGTAGTGCATGAGCCTCTTAATCTCAGGGTTGTGGGTTTAAGTCCCCCATTGGGTGTTGATGCAAATCCAGCCACTAGGGGATGCACAAACTAGTGCATTTCTCTGTGCTGGTCCTAAGCCTGGACAAATGGTGAGGGTTGTGTCAGGAAGGGCATCCGGCGTAAAAATCTGCCAAACCAAATATGTGGGTGATCTGCTGTGGTGACCCCTAATGGGAGCAGCTGAAAGTTGGTTAGTATTATGTGTATTTAATACTGGGAATCAACATCCTATATATGGCCTGATTGTGCACCTGTGCACAAAATGAGCTCCATAAGCACATGTTTTGCCCAGGTTGGCGTGGAAGAACTTGAGTGGCTGCACAGAGCCCTGGCCTCAGCCCCACCGAACACTTTTGGGATGAACTGGAACACCAACCGTGAGCCAAGCCTACTTGCCTGGCCTCACTGCTCTTGTGGCTGAATGGGCACAGATTCCCAGAGCTGCACCCCAAAATGGGTAAAACCTTCCCAGAACAGTAGAGGCTGTTATAGCAGCAAAGGCTAAACCAAAGATAATTTTCTTTTGAAAATTCTACCGAGAAATATTTTAAATACTTTTACGAATAGAATATGAGGAGGAATATTGTATCGCAATTCTTTCATGTAACTACTGCATATGAATATGAAAAAGTAATTTAGGTTTTTCTGTATGTTTTCACCTTCATTGAGATTAGTCAGTTTGAGCTTTTGTTACTTAGGGCACAATTTTCTGACAATCTTGTGTTTTTGGCTCAGGCACATCATATTGTTCCTGAGTTGATGAGCCATGCTAGTCAAGACTTTGTGATTTATTAACAAACAGGGATGAAAAATGACAGGAAAATTATATTAAAGCTGCGATGAATAATCAGTCGTTCTGTGAAAACCTAGGACAATGACATTTCTTTTCACAGCAAAGCTTATTTAAAAAGAGACATTCACACATTCATCTTGCAGTCTGCTATTGTATTCCTTTTGCAGTGAGAAGGGTGAAACTTACTGTGTGAAAAATAATAGACATGAATTCTTATTTTCAATGTCCTTGGCAAAATTGCCCAATTTCAAAAGTGTTTTCTCCCTTAAAAGAGTGTCCACGCATAATCTGCCTGTCAAAAGGATGCTTTTTCGCTAACATAATTCTGGTTCTGCTTGCATTTCTACTTTACCTAAAACTTTGTGTACAAAATTTCATATTAGTGTCTAGTATTAGCAAAATTCAGTCAGACTACAGAGTACTGCTGAACTGTGCACAAAACAGTGGAAATGGTAGTGCACACATGCTGCAGCATACTTGGACAAAATCTGTACAGAACAAGAAAATGACCATTTTTGGTAGAAACAATCTTTATGTTTTTGGTTTGTCAGGTACAGATTTAAAGGGCCTCACTGATAATGTACAAACCACTCCTTCTGAATTTATGCCACTTTCACATAGAGAAAGAGCAAGAGAGAGTGTAGAAATCTGGTAAGCACTTAGAAAAACATTCTGAATGGCGCAGGAGTCGCTCCTGAGAACATTGCCAAATACCACTGCTTTATTTTATGCTCCAAAAGTTGAATTTGGCATCGGAAAATAATTTGAATTACAGTTATTTGTTTTGCACCTGAGTGTGTGTGCAGATTGCCAGGACTTCAAAAGAAAGGCACACGTTCACACAGTTAGGCAGAGAACAATACGCTCATTATTAGTTAGCTTGAACAACAGCCAAGCCAGTTTGCCCGAACCGCTTCTCTGCAGGATCCTGTATCGCTGGAAGCAACCTCCTGTGCTTCTCTAATCTTCACTACAGTTCAAAGTAATTAAAACACCTATTTCACCTCTCCATCTGTGACAATCAAAGGCCTGGGACTGCATGCGAAGGACAGCCGGTCGTGAACTGTCAGGACAGCAAAGTTAAATAAACACAAGAATTCCAAGTTCATACAGCTGCTCAACATCATTAAAATAAAAAGTAAAAAAAAAAATAAAAAAACAAAAAAAATTAGGAGCCTGTAAAATTACAGTTCTCATTGTTAAATATGTATATTGGGTGCAGTATTAAAGGTTATCAATCATACAGCACCCCAATTCACATACAGTACAGAGTGTACAAAGAGTCTTTGACAGCCTATAATCAACATCAGAAATAAGGCCATTTATTTTAACAGCAATCTTGACTAAATTCCCCACAGTTTATGTTCTGCCGGAGTAACAGGTAGAAGTGGGTAGCCTAGCAACGGGTGGTTTAGGCATAGCAGGACACTGCTTTCATACCTTGTTCTCCACTGTTTATGTACTGTCAAAGCATGGGGGTCTTCAAAGTCAGCTGGCTTCTTCATTAATCTCAATCTATTCCACTGTTCCGCACTTTCTAAAATTGGATATTAACACATGCAAAAATATCAACTCCGTGCAGATCCTATAATGAGAATACTCATCAATCAAGTACTCTTTTTGTGGAAAATCTGGAGAAATGGTTTGAGGGTGGGTTGAAAACAGTAGTTTAAACAGAACTACTGAAGTATAATATGTTCCTTCTTTGTCAAAATAATGTAAAATCTGTCAGGTATAATTTGTTCCTAAATGTATAAAAGCCCAAGACCACAGGAAATGTATAGTATGTTTATTCCCACCTGTCCCCTGACCTGGGTAAGAAACCTTGGCATAAAGGTAATATGGCACAAGTAAATGCCTGAATGATGAAAAAGAGGGATGATGGAGGGGAACAGAAGGATGGCAGACAGTCAGTAACTAACATTTCGACACATAAAGAAGGTGCGCGGTGTGTGGTGTACTGTCCATTGGGGCTTGTAGTCTGCATAAGGACGCTGTGAACAAGGGACACCGAACAAGAATGAGACAAAAGTGTGGTGATGGCGGGTTTATGATAAGTAGAGCACCTGTGGGGTGAAAATAACCGGGTGCACTTATATGCATGTGCGTGGGTGGGGGTTTGGTCTAATACTTCCCTTTCGAAATTTGTTTTGGACAAAATGACAAAACTCCAGCTGTATAAAGCAAAAATGTGAAAATGAATAATTTATGCACGATGCACAGACGCAGTGCTCAACACATTGGTGACACGATGGCGATATATATTCTGTTACTACTTTTTACTTTTCCATTTTCCAGCTTCTGAATTGGGTAGTGCTGGGTAACTCAGCTGGCATATAATGGATATGTACTACATATTTGTGACAGTTGGTATTCATAAAGAAGATAAATACCCATAAGCCCTTTAAAATTTAGTTTGATATAATTTAAAATCTAGTATTCAAAGTCCTAAACATGAGCTCTTTGTGTTTTAGTTTGTATGGGTAGGAGTTTCACAGAAACAAGAATGATTTCAGAAATGTCCTTCACCGTGAGTCTGGACACTTGGAAAGAAAAGTCTGTTATTCAGGTAAAATGGAGGCATTCCAACAAACAGATGAGCTCCGTTTGATTTCTCTTTTGCAGTTCTGGTTGCATTCCAGAAAAGAGATGCAATAAACATTGCCTGCTGAGATGCGTGATGAATTGTGGCTGATGGTTGATATGGTCAAACCTCTTTATCAACCCCATCTATCTTTAAGGCATAGAGGAGCCAAATAAAGAGGGTACTGAGTGTGTTAGGCCCGGTTTGAATTTGGCCTGCGTCATTTGTCCATTAGAATGGTCAGTACCAATGGCAGAACAAATTTGTTTTGTTAAGTTGGGGGGGGGGGTAATCGGCAAGAATCTTCCCCCCAGGAACTCATTGTACATGGTAGGGCTGCAAACTGGATATTACTGAAATTGAGGGAAAATAAGCAAACAGAGCTCATTCTAGCCAACTGAGAATTTAGGATGATAATGAAATTACCGCAGAGCTGCATTTCATTTCTTCTCCATTTCAACATGCCATCGCTCCGATTTTTGGAATTCGCAGACAAGCAATCCCATTATCCACATGCCTTAAAGGATTGCTAACACCTTGTCATGTATTCAAAATGAACAAAATGAGTCCAGGTGTTTATGTCAAAGGGATCTTATCAATGCGAGCCACACTTGCGGTGGGTTCTCTCCTGCTCCATCACTCCTCTTTGCTTATTGACAGGGCTTCACCAATCGTATGACCCTGCGATAGCACCACGCCCTTTTCCGTTATCACCTGCGTAGACAGGTTGAGCGTTCCATGGTCCCCGTATGTGATTAAATAAACAAATCGTTGGTGAAATCCTCCAGCGCACTGCGTGGCGCCTATCTGGTGTCGAGCAGATGTACTCCCTGCTGCTCTGCTTGGCGGGCGGCTGCCACTCACTCAGAGGGACCCTCCTAATGCCAGTGGCCAATTATGGAGCTGATGGATTTGCATATTTGCTTAGGTGCAAAGGATGTGGGCTGTGAGACCCGGCCCGCTTCTGCCTCCTTAGGGAAGTGGCAGTTTTTTTCACGCTTTGTCCGTTGTGCTCTACAATGTGGAATTAATTTCAATATTTCTGCTGTTGTTCTCTGCTTGTCCACGTAAATATTTACGGTAAGATAATTTATTGAAAGCTCAACTAAAACAAAGAGCAGTGCACACAGGAGGTCCTTGGGATCAGGATTAAGAAACCTAGGACCAGTACACCTTTATGGTCAGTAAGCATAAATAAAAACATAGTGTTGACTTGGTTCTTGTCTCCATACCCCATACAGCCTTACTGCGAGGACCGGGTAAACATTAGAAATTCTGATGGCTCCCTCTTTGTTCCAGCACTGGGGTAGAGCTAAGATATTGAACACTACTGACTGATCACATCTGTCGGGGGTTTTCTAAACAAGGCCCAAACCAGGTTTAGAGTAAAATATGCTGGCTGACCAAATTATTCATGCTACCCATCATCCTTTACTATTTTGGAATCATTTTTTGGTCTTGTGTAGTTTCCCTTTTTAATTTTGCCTTATACCTGTAGCAGTGCAGCAGGTACCATAGTATTTAGAGCAATTGCCTTGTCGTCAAAGGCACTGGGTTCACATTCCAACTCTTGCTTGAACTGTTGCTGAACTGCTCCGGTAAAAATACCCAACTCTAAAAGTGGGTAAATACTTCTAAGTAGCTTAGTACACAAACTTAATATTGCAAAATGCATAGGAAAAAGCACAGCTAAATGGATCAATAAAGATAAAAGTACATATTTAGGGCAGCAGATGGTGTAGTGGTTAGCACTGCTTCCTTTGGAGTTGAAAGACCCAGGTCCTAATCCCTAATCCCTCCTTTTGCTGTAGTGCTATTAACCTGAATTCCTCCATGCTCAAAGAAAGCTACCCAGCTGTATAAATGGGTACATTTTTGTATGTCACTTTGGAAAAAACGCATCAGTGAAATTAAAGAGGTGAAAAGAGAAAAAGACTTGAGCTGAACCATATTCATTTTGTCGTACCTTGAGAAAAGTCTCATACGAAAGTCAGAAAGGCTGAACTGAAATGTTAATTTGGCTATAAAACTTCTCTGGCTGTTCCAGAATATTTTTACATTTTAGCTCGTGTGGAACAATAATTTTTATTAAGGATGGTTTTAACTGCATGGCTTTTTACTCTGTTTCTACTTTTCCACTGGACTGCGACCATTGTGTTGCTCCCTGAATGCAATCTATTTAAGGGTATTGCAGTGTGGTGATGTATAATGTGTTATTGCTATTTATCTTTACACTTTTTGACCTGGGCAGCAACAGGCAACTCAGTAAGTCTCAATACTATTTGGGAAAAATTTTTGAAGCCAAGGAACAAACATGGCAAGTTGGTGCAACTTCCATTCATCTTCTTACAAAGCAAGCTGCATTTTTATATTATATTGTGTCCAGAGGTCAAAATGCTTATTCAGATATACCTTTTCACAAAGAAAAATGTAAATGAAGCATCCTTTTAAAATTATGTACATTCTGCTCTTCTGCCTTCTAGCTGATAGTGTTAGTTTCTGTTTACCTGCTCTCCATAGTTTGATGGGTTACTTTGTCTTTTATCCAGTTTTAAAAATAAACTGTGAAAACAAAAAAAAAACAACTTTTTTCACTTTTAGCCAGTTGAGCACTTTAAATCACACTTATTCTTTCATGAGCCTTTGACTCTCTTTCCTGCTGTTTTTTTTTGTCCTTTTTCCAGCAGCAGAGTGGGTTCATCTGGGCTATGATTTGCTGTGCTTTGATGCAACCAATCTAGACAGGGTGAGTTAGTTTGCCTGCAGCTCTGCAGAGAAAGCCTGCCAGTTAGTGAGAGATGCTGTCTCCACGTTTGTATTGTGTCGCGAATTGTTAGGGCCCGCGAAACAACCCAGGCAACATTGACAGTTCCCCCACAGAGTAGCAACTAGGAGAGACACACAATTCTTCTGAAACAACTCACCAAAATCACAAATATCCCAGGTAGCAACATTCCGTGCAGATTTGTATCTCCGATCAGGATGAGGTGCACGGTCAAAAAGTCAAGCAAAAATAAAAATATAACATTTAGTTTAATACACTTCAGTTCAAATCAGTTTTTTATTTTATACAGAATGATCCAGAGCCCTGAACAGTTTTGCACCAGAGAGGTGAGGAATGTCCTGACGCAGGGGACCAACACGTCTCAGGTGAACTTGCACATCTGTTTCTCAACGCCAGATGCATAAAAAGAGCAAAGCAATGAGGTGGGGTTGGGGATTCTCGGTCAGCAACCTTCCCTGTGACTGCATGTGTGGATGCGTGGCACAATTCAGGATGGGTTCTTTCATCGATGGTACTACAACAGGTGAAGGGATGTGGGCCCATATTATTGAGTGGAAGACAGCTTGTCTAATTACTGCAGTAACTGCCGCCCCAAGCAATAAATAATAATTTATAGCAAGTATTTAGGCAGTTTGAGGTGACAGAATTTACATTTCTCAAACTTACAGTAGCAGGCCACTGTGCATGAATTTCTGAGGTTCTTGTGGCTTTGCCTTAGTTTAATTGTTATGTTTAAGTCTTCCCTCGAGTCCAGAGGTCCTCATATCCCGGAGAACAAAAGGAAAGACCTTGCTGAGCTTAAGGTGACTGGATTATAAATGACTGTAACTGACTTGCAGCTGAGTGGGGCCCATCGCATTTTTCACCGCACAAGAGCTGCGAGGAGGCGAGCACAATCGATGATCCCCTCTGGCGCATGTCGCCCCTGCTGCCGCAGCCAGACAAAAATCAAATGTCATCATTTGGGGGAGAACAGAGAGTTCGCTGACTCCCGCACCAGACAAGCCCGCTCCCCCCCCCTCCCACCTGTCACCTGCAATTCAGTCAGACATTTGTCACAAAACTCTTTTCACCCAGATTTTCATTCAGTTTAAACTCACGAATGGGATCGATACCCCGCTGGTATGAACTGGTATAAATCACTGGTACTCTGTAAATGTTATGGACGATAGGAAATAATTAGAAAAAGTAATAAAACATAGAGTTTTATAGCCAGGTATTTCTGTGGTTGCCACAGAGAGAAAAATGAGAGATACAGCGCCCATGACATGTGCACCTTATTCAGGATGGCAGGACACTACTCACAGACTACATCTCCTAAACATGTCTGAATGAAAACTAACAGCTAAACTAGATTGCCCTTCTCTTCTTTCACGATGGGAAGTTTTGGACCGACATTATTTCCTTAATTCCTTCTCGCTGGATTGGACAACTTTGCTACCTTTCAGCACTCAAAGAGACGGATTCTTTCCCCCACATGGCATCGTCTGGTGCCCCTTCAACCGCGGCACGTCCACCTTGTCTGCGAGTTAATAGCTTCCCGGAACGTGACACGCTGGGCTTTAGAGATAAGCAGAGTTGAAAGTCTGGAAATCAAACGCTGAGCATTCCCTCTCATCTTTATTTGATTCCGCTGTGCTGCAGAGGTCCACAGGAATTGAAATCCTATGTCACGGTCACTTTGTAGAGACGGCCTCACAATAGCATCACACCTATTCTTACTTGCACTGGTGGGGATAACCAAGCTGCCAATTTCACCTCTGTGGGGCTTCTGATGGCTTATTGAATATCAATATCCTGCTAATTGTCGGGGACACTCTAAGATTTCGGTTACATTATTGTTTTTGTCCATTTAATGTCATCATGTTGTGGTTTGTGCAAGGAGTTAAAGATGTTAGAGTCTGGGGATTTTCTCTATTCTACTCTCTGCGCCAAGGAACAGAAAAGTCTTTGCAACATGTTTTTTACATCCCAGTGTGTTTCTGTCGCTTTTCTGGAGCTGTTTATTTGTGTACAGGTGTGCAAATACCATTGGCTCTTCATCCTGCCAATCGACATTATTGATGATATCACCACAAAGCTCCCAGCCAATGAAAATCAAGGCGGAGAAAAGAAGGAAAACTACAACGTTGTTGTGCTGAGCTTTTTTGCTGCTTTTCTTGATCCTCTTATTTTTTTGTGCTTGTTTTGCCTGATCACGTTTATACTCATTTTGTATTTGCTGGTGCTTTTCTGCCTGCATGTCAGGATGTTCCCTGTTCCAGTCAGATCTTTCTTACCAGTGCTCTTTGTATGAAGTTAGTGTTACCTGTGATATGAAAAGGGGAAAGTGAAGAGGTAAGAATGTCACATGACCCACTCCTGCACATGTAGGTTTGTTTTGGATGACGGAGTGAGTGTTTTGGTACACACACACTGCCTGGCCAAAAAAAAGTCACACACTCTAATATTTGGTTGGACCACCTTTAGCTTTGATTACAGCACACATTCGCCGCAGCATCATTTCGATAAGCTTATGCAATGTCACAACATTTATTTCCATCCAGAGTTGCATTAATTTTTGCCAAGATCTTGTATTGATCATGGGAGACTTGGAGCGCTGTGTAAAGTCTTCTCCCGCACATCCCAAACATTATCAATGGGGTTAAGGTCTGGACTCAATGGTGGCCAATCCATGTGTAAAAATGATGTCTCTCTCATGCTCCCTGAACCATTCTTTCACAATTTGTGCCCGATGAAAAACCTGGTCATTCAGTATATTCAGGTAGTCCGGTGACCTCATTTTTTGAGCACAAAACATTGCTGAATCTAGACCTGACCAACTGAAGCAACCCCACATCATAACACTAAGTTTAATCTAGGTGGTGACTTGTTTTTGGCCAGGGAGTGTATAATACATGACTGTTGCTTCCAGAATTCCTTGTGTGTGTTCTTTTTTTTTTTCTCTTCCCCATCCAAACTACTGACATTCAAACAACTTAACGTTTCACTCTTTACCCCTAGACCATGGGTTTGTAATAGTTTTTTTTTTTTTACATACTGTTGAGGTTCGGGATTTTTTTTTGTATGCAATTAGATCGAAAGGCATGCACTGCTGAAGCCAAATTTCTGCATTAGATCATAATCTGTTTGCAGATCTGTTTGGACAGGGAAAAGCTACCTGAATCAAAATTAATTTCTGTTGTTGACATACAGTATATAAACCACAAAATACTGTAATTGATGCAGTTTCATTATTATGGATGGTTTTTAGAACTTGGTCCAGGATATGACAATGCTGGCTACAGAGAAAAGGCCTTGAATCCAAAATAAGAGAGAAGACTGAGGGGTGGGAGGGGACGGTGGGCACTCTGCTTTGGTGCCTTTCACTTTTGAGATCTGTGCCTGTTGTCACCCCCACATCTGGACCACCTGTTCACCTGGGTACTATGTTGGGTCCTGGACACTTGAGTTTGACTAAATTTACCGAAAAGATCATCCACTCCATTGAGGAGAGCTGACAGATCCTGAGTTGGAACCGAAAAGAATTGCAAAAGGCATGTGGCTCAAGCAGAAAAAAACATACTGGATACAAAAGGAAAAAAAATAAATTAAGAAACTAATTTCAAACATACAATTCTGTGCATTTTCTTTTCCAGTAATTTGGTTTTGCTGCAATGACCCAGCAAGTGCATTTTGCTACCTTTGCAGGATTCAGTACACATTCAGTGCATTTCTGTTCACAGTGATCTTCTTAGTCTCGCATCTGAACTACTTACATACATAAATTAGTTATTGAATTAATATTATTATAGCACTGTTTCAGCACACCACTTTGAAAATTTTATCTTGCCAAAGCATTTCCATCTTAAATAGTTCAGTTTTGTGTTTTTTTTTACATTTTTTTTTTACTGTTGTTCCTTTATAAGTCAGTTAGGCTTGAACAGTACATTTCTGAGTAGCCATTAACATTTTTTGTATGAAAAGCATTACCTCTGGCTTCGAAGATTTGATCTGTAACCATCAGGATTGAAACTATCTATTAGAGCGCACAGAAATGTGTTTAAATTAATCATAAACCCAAAAGATAAATGAGAGCGTAACACAATGTGAGAGCCTGGCATTTATGCTTCAGAACCTTTTATCGCATTGACTTTTGTCTGTGTGCTTGGATTTAAGCCAGGTGTTTAAAAACATTTCTCCTCGTACTATAAGACACAATATAGTTAACTGAATTTTTTTCTTTTTGCACTCATGCAGTATACTATATTTCCACACTTGTGTGAAGTGTGAGGGGTTTTCTTTTTGCTTACCGTTTGATGTTATTCCGTAAAGGCTCATTGGCAGTGACTGCAGGATACGAATGGTGCGTCACTTCTGCTGTGCTCAGTGGGCAGATTATGATTAGGAATAATGAGATAAATGTTGAAAGGGAGTCTTGGCTATGCAGCTTTTTAAGTGTATTTTGACAGAAAGCAGTGTATACAATGATGAAGCGAGCACTCTTCCCCCAGCAGATAGATGAAAGCTGACTACCATGAACAGAGGTGGAAGTACAACCCTCACTTGCCTTTGGTGTACATAGGTGAACAGTGTGATGGGTAGAGTTGCTTCCTGGCAGCCTCAAGTGTTCAATCCTACCCCTTATGAGGTACCCTTGAGCAACATGCCCAAAATTTCTTAATTAAAAATATCCTCCATTATAAATTGATGCATGTAGCATTTGTACACTGCTTATTCAGCTGTGATAAAAAAAAAAAAACCTGAAATAGAAGTAATTTGGGATTTCTCTTTTGAGTTGTTTATTCATTTAGCTAATGGTTCTGTCCATAGCAAATGTTGAGCTACTTAATTTGATTTATCCATTTACACAGCTGGGAAGTTGTTTGCCGTGGCAATTCTAGATGGGCACCCTGCTCAAGGGTATTGCAGGAAAAGGCCAAACTTGAATCTGTGGCCTCCAAGGTCAAAGGAAGCAGCTCTAGCCAGTAGGCTATGTATCTGCTGCTTTTTTTATACTGCCCATGAGGCTTTGGTATCTCAGCAATGGGACTACTAGGTTTGGATGCTTGCCAGTTAGAGAAGGCCGGTATCCTACCTTTGTTGGGGAGTTAGTTTCCACATTTGGCTTTTATTGCAATGATGGTGACAGGGCCAAAGTGTCTTGATGGCTTTTCTCACAGATTCTTGAGCAAAACTGTCCGTATTGTGTCCAGTTGAACATAGATGAATGACCAAAAACCCCAAATGCACAACCTAGTGCAGGAGAGACTCAAACTTCTAAGTATAATTTGACCTATTCGTTTTCATCCTCTTCACACTGCTGGAGGTGACATTTATTTTGCAAATTCACCAAATGGCTTTGACATTATTCTGTATGTAAAATTTCACATGGGAGTGCAGAGAACAGCACGCACAGTGAGGCCATTATTATTGACATCCTCTACCTTGCATCAGTACAGCAAAAGGCAAAAAAGCACACATTTGTTCAACCCTTGCATTTTTGTTCCAGTCTGTGTTAATTGGTTTGTCTCCATGAGATGTATAGAATTTAAAAGTAGACTTCTAGTGGAATCTATTTGTAGATGCAATTAATTGTTAATTTTCACATGTGTAAACCTGCCATGTATACAATACAAAGTCAGCATAAGATCAGGTAAAGTGACAGAGTAGTGATTCCAAGCTAATGCAGTGGGTAGAAGGTTGTCAGAGAAACCAAATATTCTAGCTGTATGTAATCATACACATTACTAAATTCTTTAAGTTTGTGCTGAATTTACATGGGAAAGAGTTTACTGTTTATGCGTATACGGAACATTAGTCCATACTGTGCACAAGTGGTGCTGATGTCTAACAGGACTTCTGCTGTGGATTTGAACCTAGCTCTGAGTGAACTTTTTAAGTTCTTTTTTTTCTAGGTAGTACAGTACAGAAAGATGAATTTCATGTCAGCTGAGAGATAAAAAATATTCTTAGTGAATGACTGTATGCAGGTGCTCTGTAATGGCCTGCCATGTTCCCTGTACATCCCAGGATATTCTTTAGACCACTATAAATTACAAGATAAGGACTTTTTAAAATTTGTCTCTATTCTTCTTGAAATTTCATTTTTGCCTCCATTTTTCAAGGCTACCTTTGAAATTTATTAGATTTAGGCCAACACCATCAGCTGCATGTAGGAACTATCATCTAAATCATGCAAACATCTCACCCCTCTTCCAAACTGACACCAAACCTACATTTCAGTGTGCTTACATTCCAGTACAGCTTTTCTAGTGTTAAACTGTCCTAACTCTTAAACACAGCGCATCTGCCTGCGCTGTATTTCCCCTCTATATACTCTCAGCTCAGTATTTGTCCAAGTGTTCTCCTATGTTTATAACCTGACTTGGTGCTTGCTGACTGAAAAGCAATTTCATTTTAGCAAAATCAAAATGAATCTATTACCATAGTAATAAACAATTAAACATCGTACTTGTGCACTTCTACATGATTGATGAAGATGACATTTATGAGTTAGCAGGCTTTGTTCTGCAAAAAAGAATAGATAAATAACAAATGTTCCCTTTTGCAAAGGAAGATAAAGCACTCGGAGCAAAAAACAATATTTCCATAGTCAATCTACTTTGTGAACTTCCCATTATGAATCATTTAACAACATGTTATTGCAAAAAACTTAACAAAAGCTCATTAATAACAGTCATTTTCAAAGCCAGGTGAACTTCGTCACCTTTTGGGAAGCGTTCAGCTTTCAGTTTAACCGTTCCAATGTGTTTCGAGGAAACCTTGCTGAAAAGATTTATTGAAATTGGTAGCAAGATGCTGACCTTGGCATTCTGGGCCCAACCTGTCAAATATGATCGACAATTGCATATCTGTACGGTGGCAGCTATGGGTAGAGGGGCATCTAATGCAAATCCTAAAGGATGTGAGAAAAAAATCCAGTTCCTGCTCCGACCAGCACTTTGCACCCGCAGACGTGACTGGTGTGAGTGCTGGTGCATGGAGTGTGCAGGAGACTTTTATGAGACGTGGAAGATAAGCAGCAATCATTGACCCTCAGCGGACCTCCATGTATCAAACTGTCTGTAGCTCTCATCCACAGTCCTCTAATCTGATTTGGGGCCATGTCCCTGGACCGGGTGCATCAGCAGGAATGGCGCAATTGAGATTATTTCCAAGTCAGGTGTAGCAGATCACTGCATGAGAATGAGGGGTTCATTAGTACGGAGGAAATGGTGACCTCTATGTTCTCAAACAAGTAAACACTTGCCCTCTGGATCTTTTGGTGTGTGTAAAATGTGTAGTGGAAACGTGAATAACTCGCTGATGCTCCGGTGATATCTGGTGGGATCCATCAGAATACAGATACTGTACGGTATATAAAAAGATGAGGATGAAGATCAGTACTTGAATGCTGGGTTTCAAGTTTAAGCATTGCCAGAGTAGCAGGTAAAACACATTCTTGTTAAACAAAAGCTCAGCAGAAAGAAACAAAAGGTCTCATATGAAGTCATGGTCAACCTTAGCAAATGCTGCGCAAGAAAAACAGTTCAACAGGTGAAGAAAATCCACCAAGAATAGAAGAGAACTTGACAAGGAGTTGGGATGATGATGATGATGATGATGATGATGACGAAGGTGTGGCAAGTGACAGCCACTTAGAGACACTTGCCTTCCTCAGGCAGGTGGCTGCCAGTGACAGAGGTCCACAGGTCACACGACACAAGGGATGGAGACCCCCGATATAAGAACATGAAGAGACAGCAGTAATATGTTAGCTTTATGCTAACTGAGCTGACTCCCTGAGCAAGGCGGAGTACAGTGCATTAGACATGGGTGAAGAGCACTGACGGCATACTGTAACTCGGCATCATGGCAAATTTATGGAAAACAAACAACTCGGTTTGTCTGAAAAATGTCCATACTTAGGGCTTGATACAGCATTTTATAATTTATGCCCATAAAGAGACTGCGCAAAAGCACACAACAATGGAAAAAACAAACAGGATGCAGCAAAGAAGAACAAACAGCATGCATATCAGCTGGGTCAACAGATGGTCATTAACTTGCATTTATCTATTTTGGTGTAACTTGAATACTAAATAAGACAAAAAACTGTGCATATTATTAGTTGGTTTAAACAGCAGCTATCAGCATGAAGGAAAATCCGATTTCTGTTCTGTAAAGGGTGCAATGCAAGTTGCAATTATAAATAGTCCATGTGGTCTGATATGTTGAACTTCACAAAGGCCTCAGCAAGTGTTAGATCTGCTGGCAACAAGGCGATGGCATCGACTTGCCAGAACACACTAAAGCCACAGCTAGGGCGACCACATCTTAAATCTCCATCCTGAATCTGAGAAGATAGCAGCTAGGCTGTTTCAGTGTTAAGAGGAATGCAGTAACGCAGAGAATGAAGCATTCAATTTATTAAGCTCAGTCAGGTGTTTGTGAACAGCTTGTAATAAAAAGAAGGGAAAGGAAGGAAATGTTCACATCTGCAGGGACTTCAAACTGACTGTTAATCCAGCACTCCATGCCGTACAGTATCCTCTACCACATACTGAAGACATATTTGCCTCTCTATCAGGTGGAGAACATTTCACAAAAATCGACCTGGCACAAGCTTACCTCCAAATGGTGGTAGAAGACACATCAAAAAAGTACTTAACAATTAGTACACATAAGGGTCTGTACCAGTGCAACCGCCTTGTTTTTGGAATCGCTTCAGCGCCTGCTCTTTGGCAGAGGGCAATGGATCAGGTGTTGCAAAGCATTCCTGCAGCACAGTGCTACCTTGATGACATCATCGTGACCGGAAGAGATGACAAGGAGCACCTCGACAATCTGCTGGAGGTTTTATCCAGACTGTGTGAGTATGGACTCCGAGTCTATAAGGATAAATGTGCGTCCTTTAAGACCGAGATCTCTTACTGCGGTCATGTCATAAACAAAAATGGGCTCCATAAGTCTCAAGACAAAATAATTGGCGATGAGGTAGAACCTGTCTCTCCCCACGGATTCCCGGCTCCGAAGGACAGCAGAGTCAAGAAGGGAAGGAGAGAAGAGTGCGGCGATCCAGTGCCAAGCAGACGTGGACAAAAACGCCATCGCAGCCTGGAAAAGGGCGCGCGTGAGTAAATTAGAGGGAAAACGCACTTCTAAATGGAAGAAAAATGTCGATGGTTGGAACCGTTGCCACCTTTTGACAGTAAAAGTGAGGATTGGACAAGTTATATCGAAAGAGTGGAACTTTGCTGCAATGCTAATAACGTCGCGGATGACCAGAAAGTGGCCGTTTTGCTGAGTCTAATGGACGCAAAGACATACGGGTTACTGCGTAGTTTGATCGCCCCTGACAAACCAGCGGACAAAACTTTCCATGAATTTGTTGATGTATTACTTAAGCCCAAAACCACTGGTAATAGCTGAAAGATTCAGGTTCTACAGAAGGAATCAAAATAAAGGTGAAAGCATTAGCAAGTATGTAGCAGAGCTGCGTAGACTGTCAGCACATTGCCATTGTTTGTGGCAGGACTGTTAGACGCATTGAGGGACAGGCTTGTGTGTGGACTCCACTGTGAAGGCATTCAGAAGAGATTGCTGACTGAAAAGGACTCGACACTAGAGAAAGTATTAAATATTGCCATTTCTGCGGAAACAGCAGCAAAGGATGCATTGGAGTTGCAACAAAAGTCAATAGAATGTGCAACAAATAAAATGGCAATCCAGTCAAAAAGAAAATGCTATTGCTGTGGCAAGACATCGCATGATGCAACGGAGTGCTGGTTCAAAGACAGGAAGTGAAGAAAGTGTCATAAGATGTCATAAAAAGGGAAATATTGACAGAGCGTGTAAATCAGCAATAAAGAATACACTCAAGCACAGAGCACATAAGGAGACGCGCAAAAATACCAATGTACACAAGACCACAGATAATGAATCAGATGGACATTCAAGTGAAGCACCTTCTGACTACGATGAGCTCTCTTGCCTTGAAATGCACATTATTACTGAGTCAGATCGCAGAATAATATGGATCACTCTGGAAATGACAGGAGTTTTCAGGTGGGACAAGGAGTTCTTGCACGGGATTATCGGACTAACAAGTGGCAGTCAGGAACGAACAGGACCATTGACGTACACAGTAAATGTTGGAGAAACAACTTGGAGATGCCAAGCAGACCAGCTGTTGGATGCACAGGTGAAAACCACCTCAGCTCTCACAACTGCAATGAGCGACAAGGATTCTCCTGAGCTTAGCACTTCAGCACCACTCAGAGCTGAAGGCTCAACTCCAACCAAGAGCACATCTGATGTTTCTACTGCTGACCAAATTCAGACTGAAGGTCCACCAAATGTTCAGAGACGCTATCCTGAAATGCAAAGAAAACCCCCACAGAGACTTGACTTGTAGAAAGTTGTTGCTATGATCTTTTTAGAAGTTTATGTTTGCAAAAAAAGAACTATGCTTTACTGTTAAGTGCAGATTGCTGTGTTTCAACTTTTTCTTGTAGGATAAGACTAAGGGGGGAGCAGGTGAGAGTTAATATTTGGGGTTTTTTTTTTGCGGATGTATATTTTTGTGTGTAGTTAAACGTTCAACGTAAATACGTAGAAGGTAGTGTGTATGCGTAGTATGAAAGAGATTAAGAACGAATGCAGCCTGCAAGTTTGCGTCTCCATGTTTTAATGTAGAAGTTTGTGTAAAACACACATACACGACGCAGTTTAGAGGTGAACATGAATACATTTAAAATGCTTCCATTGCAAATAAAATGTACTACACTTTTTACTGCGTTAATGCTGGAGCAATGCGATAAAAATGAGAATGACGAAGAAAGAAGTAGCAGTGCGGGCAGACAATGCGGGATCTCGATGAAGACTACATGCCAAACCACGAGTGTTCCTGTGCTGTTCTAGATTCATCCACATCTTTGTCCAACTGCTTGTGCCCCATTCAAGATTCAGCACCTGTACTCACATTTTGACTTCGCCACTTTGAGTCTCTTGGAAAAAAGCTTTGGACCTCAGTTTTTCTCAGTCGCAGCCTCTGAGGGATTCTTATCATCTTGAGGATGCATTGCTAAAATTATAATTTATTAATGAATACGAGTTATTTTTAAACATACAAGTTTCAGCTAAGATCTAAGCTCCATTGGGTCACACCTGACTAATAGCAGCCACTGAAATGGCTTCTTACCCGTATATCCTGAGATGGAACTGAACCTCACAAGCACCACTGGAGCTATGAGGCAGCAGTTTAAACCACTGCATCAGCGTCCTGTGATTTTTTTTTTTTTTTTTTAAATTGGAAACATTTTGGAAAAGCCCAAAAAACTTGTAAAACTTACAGCATCAAAATACTGCAAAGAGTCTTCTGCCTTCTGTTTTGCTATTTATTAGTAACAGCTTCTATCTGATATAACAGTAAATAGCTGTAAGCTATTTCATGCTATGTTAAAAAAATAAAAATGTGACATGTTTGCTAACAAAAATAGATTATGATCAAGGATTTACTTCAGATTATATTTTCCTTTCAATTTTTAATTGTAGAAATGCTTTTACTTTTTGTGATACACAAAAGGAAATATAGAAGCACCTACTCACACTTTCTACCTTGGAAAAAAAAAATACCTAGTAATGTTTACCTGACTTACATTAGGGAGCATAATGAAATATTTCTACAGTTTTGACTTAAAAATGGTGGGACGAATGATTATTGGATAATTTGTCTTTCGTACCATCTGAAAGCCTCTGTGCCATTACTGCCCTCTGACACGGCACTGACCTGTGGTAATTCTACGTTGTCCTATGTTATTATTTCCAAAGGTCTCCCCAGTAATAGTCTTCCGGATTTTTCAGCTTCTTGTCCACTTTGTGCCTGATGTGAGAGTGCTTTGGGTGTATGCGTGCTTCCACCTACAGATCTGGCAAAGAGATGAACTGGGAAGGCATAAAGACAGGTGTGCCCACTTGAGTGAAATGGAAAGTAGGAGCCATTATGCTTTCCCTTCCCTCCAAATGCATTTAATGGATATGTTTAAGGCCTATGAAGCAAATCTGCTCCCAAGTTTCCTGTCAGGAAAAGGCTGCACCTGCTGGTAGAAAAAGGAGCACCAGCAAAGGCACGCAGTAGAAAAAGTACCTCTAAATTGCAGATTTCCACCAACAACTTTCCTTTAGTGGTTTATCCTTTAGCTAGGAAAAGCATTTGAAATTAAAATGGGAAAAGAAAAAGGCAGTGCCCTCCGTTAACTGCATATTTGGACCCTGGTATCATTTGGAATACAGACAGTTCAGATCCCTGGGGATGAAACTGGGAAGGGATTTCTCAGTAGATCTCTAGTGCTGTGGAACCGATCCATTACACCTGCACGGATAAATTACACCTGTGTGTGTAGAAAAGATTGCTTTGGATAGCAGCATGCGGAGCAGATAATTGCAAGTTATGTGACAATAATGGCATGTATTTTTAAAAGGCTATCATTTAATTTTTCACTTTATTGGGCACTCCTTGTGTTAATCTAATGGGAGCGATGACAGCATAGTTAATATGTTAAAAGTGGTAACAACTAATAGTTTAATTTCTGTTCATTGAATAATATTGTTGTATAAAGTGTGCATTTTTAACAAAATCTAGGGAATTTGTTATTACATAATGTCATTTGCTGTGATGCCTTTGTGCATCACGGCTTGTAAAGTTTACCAATGTTTTTTAAGCCCTCTTCTTCTTGCCCCAAGCGTAGGGATGGTTTCTTCAGCAGAATTCTCAGAGACAACTTATTAAATTGATCAATATAGCCACACTGGTTTGTTGATGAGTGAAACCATATTAGTTCAAGCTCTAAAGTGAGCCCGTGCAAATGGGCTTGAAACTGGGTATAATGAAACATATCCATTTTTATTTCACTTACTTTTTCGTTCCTGAAACAAGACTGAGTAAGTCTTGATGCTTAACCTGAATTGTATTAATCAATAACCAGTTGCTGAAATGCTAATATTAAGTATTAAAATTCATTAAAATAATGACTGCATTACAGAAACTTAATATTTTTGTTTGATTCCTGCTGCTACAGGTGTTCCATGAATAAGACAAATTCAGTCTGACAGTTTTTGGTGAACTTATATGGCTCGAATTTAGTTGTATTGTGTGGCCAACAGACTGTTACAGAGCTGAGCACAAGCCATATATCTTCATTACGTTTGTACGTCACAACTTAATTGCAGACATTTACAGAAACCAAAGCTGTTAATAATCACCAAATTGTAGTATTTTTTATGGAATTAATTAGACTATAGGCAGACAGACTGCATCAGAAATTTGCCTTCTGAAATTATTTCATCCATTATCACTATTCACTTAATTCTGAGCAAGGTCACAGCGGTCTAGAACCTATCCTGGAATCACTAGGCACCCTGCTACGAAACTACCCTCACTCAGTCTATCACAGAGTAACCACACATATGTACTATGGGCAGTTTAAGGAGACGAGCTAACCTGAAGCACATGTCTTTTGATAGTGGGAGGAAAGCCATGAAGATACAGAGGAGAACGCAGAGATACCACATAGACTAAGCCAGATTCAAACTCATGCCTGAGCACCCGAGTCACTGTGAGGAAGCAGTGCTACTCACCGAGCCAACATGTTGCCCTTTAAAGTTTGTCAAACCATTATTTCATCGCTCAAATGTATTGACAAATATACAAATATAAAACACAGTTACAATACAGTTATAAATATAGCGCACAATAGTCACATCAACATGATAATAAATTAAATACACACATTCATTACCGTGTGAAATTATAAAGAAAACTGCAATTCCACCATTCAGTGATGCACACAGACTTTCCCCATCTTTTCTGCACAGTTTATGAGAGAGAAATGTGATTTAGGGCTCAGTCTGGATCAATTTAACTTGGGAGATGATCAGACACACCCTCCGTTTGGCTAAACTCCTTCCAGAGTGTGTAAATCTAATGCTGGCAGTTATGTAGGCCAAGTATGGATGTGCTTTGAAGAGATTCTCAGAGGCTTGAAATTGGTCACAAAAAATTGGCTTTAGCCTGCTTTTGTGAGATTCTGCGTTCCGTTTATGCCAAATAACTGAGACAAGGTTAAGTTTCATATAAGCATGCAGGAGTCTGTTTGATGCCTAAGTCAAGGTGCATGGGTTTATAGATAAACCTTTTTAGGTTGCACTACAGACCCTCTTACTGGCCACTGCCAAAAGGTGGGTACAAGATGACTAATGCATTACTGATATAACTGCAGTCCCAATTTCTGTTCATGTACTGGTGAGAGAGGTGATAGTTAGGCCAGTTTATATAACAAGAGACAGCAGAGATGCATGTTTTGTTTCTGATCAATGCTTAATTCAAGTATGTGAGGGACATGAGAAGTGGTTGTTGAGAAGGAAATCAGAAGTGTAGGCAGGGGCATGCACTGTGGAGCAGGGAGTCTGAAGTCCTTCTCCATCTCTTGCTCTTTCCCCCGTGTCAAAGCAGGTCATTTGAATTGTTCAATTACATTTGAGCAAAGCAGTTTTTTATTTAATGTTTCCCGTTTTCAGGCATTTAAGTATGTATTAAGTTGACAAAATAAAAGTGGCTTTTTGCATCTTTTAGTTGTAGTGTAAGAGTTTAAATTTGATATTTTGTTGGTTGTGAAGTGGGTCTATTTTATCTAATGTTGAATGCAGAGGGAGCGTGAATGAGTGATGTGGCAGTGAGGAAAAAAGAGAAGCGTGAGGGTGTTGGAGTGAGCGGAATGTACGTTTGTAGCAGCCATTTGTAGTGCTAGTCCTGGAATTATATATATTTACTATTATTTTAATAAATTGCAGTTGAGTGTTCCAGTGAGATTCCTTTCTCAAAACAGTTTTATTTACACCCTTGAAGTCACAATTGAACCCAAAACTTATTAACAAAAAAGGAACATTACAGTAGTATTGGGGAGCTCTGGATAGCGTGATGCATTAATCTTGTTTTTTATCTTGTTAATATTTTCTGCATTCACCCTTTTTTCAAAGGTTCTCCCAATGGTGTGAGAAAGATTGCAGCACCACAGCCCTCAGTTTGTACAAAAGGCACAGTGAAACTTAAAAATCTTTGACTTTAACTTTTGTTGGCAGATTGCAATAAGTCTTCAAAATACTTAAGGGAATTACTTAAAGGCTCAGTGTACATCTCTTATTGCCATTTTTTGAACTTCTGGGGCTTGACTTACCCATAGGCCATGGAAGACATAAAAAATACAATAGACGTACATTTGCTGCAGAAGAATAAGTCCTAAGATGCACTTTATCTGCTCCAAGGCAGTCGTATGGTTGACATGTTATTTGTTCACCGTGTAGCTCAGTGTAGTAGACATCTGTCCACTTTACTTTTTCAAGAGTCACGCATATTCATGCTTTGTAACATTTGAATGCTTTTTGAAAAAGACCGCATCAGCCACAAATAGAAGTAAAGTTTTTTCTGAATTAGAAGATAAAAAATAGCAACATTAATAAAAGCAACAAATGTCTTAAAACTGTTCAAAAATTATTGGGGAAAAATACATTTCTGACACTGTACTTTTCCTCATATTACTATATTGTATAATAAAGTGCTGAAGAAAATGAAGAGGAAGGGGCAATTATTCTTTTTCACTTTTCTGTGCCAGCATTGATTTATTTGTTTTGATATTGCGCTGGATTTTCAGTAGAAAAGACCATGTACAGTTATTTAGTGTCACACAAAGAACGCAGCCATGACAGAATAAATGTCTTCTATACATTAGAATGTTCATTTAATTACATATAAGTACAGTGCATGTTTTAAAAAGGCTGTTTAAAACAACTAAATCATTTTGTAGCTTTGCTTCAGGTTAAATTATCATCAGACACTTTTAATGGTTCCTGGATACAGGCTTGAAAAATGAAGGTTGACATCATAGTTACTTGCAAATTATACCCATAAGTAAAATCCTTAGCTTAATAATTATACATAAAAAGGTTTGTGCAAAAAAATCAGATAATAAAAAACAAATCAATATGCATCTTGAATTTGAAATAATGAATTTCATTTGAGTCAATGTATTTTTTGTAGCAATATTTTGCTTACACCATTTAACCCATGGGCTGTGTTTGAAATAATTTTATTTTGGAATTAAAAGTCCAAAATTGGATGGAGCATTATAATTCTATGTAAGGCAGGTGGAAGAGTTACTCAACATTGCCAGGTCAAAAAGAGGTAAGGTGAAAACATTTAAAAAAAGAATAATCTATTATACATCAACAAACTGTGTTACTCAAAGTGGCTGCATTTAGTACTTGTATATTCTTAGTGATGTTGAACAGACGGATGCTACAGTAAGCAAGGCATGCTGCTAGTAGTTCAGTGGAAAGGAAAAAGTAATATCAAAATACATAGCAGCAATTTTTTTGCCTTATGTAACTAGAGTGTGTGTGTGTGTGTGTGTGTATGTGTGTATGTGTGTAAGAGAGAGAGAGAGAGAGAGAGATGTATTGTCATGAAGTCATATAATGCTTAGACTAAATAAGCCATATTTATGATAGAAAAAATATATAAATGGGCCAAATTTGACTAGAATACAACCAGCCAAAAGGGTCAAATAACACATTAATGTCATTAATGTAAGGTACTGGATGACAAAATAATTTCAAAATGCATCACGTGTAAATTTTGTTTTATAAGCTATTTAAAGAGATTTTTTTTACCCATTCCAACAGTTCAAGCTGGGGGGCTATGTTGGAGAACTGTTTACAAGTACCTGGAGCCTGCAGCAAGTGAGCAGCTCACAGTGACCTTCACCACTAGCATCAGACCTTCTCTTGAATCTGTACCACTTCTTAGAGGGGTGCTGAGAGATGGAGAAAGGGTAAATTTTAGCAGGAACGTCCCAGGTTTCTCTATGTTGCATTTAGTGTTTAAGGTGCAGCCAAAGTGCAAATGGTTCAGTTCATGATTGTCCACAGGGCTTACCATAGTCACTGTTATCTTTAATTCTGAAGCTGTCATTTTTATTACATGATTAAAAGGCCTCAAATAAGGTTTTATATATTGTAAATGCAAATACCATTTTTGCATTTTTTTATTATGACTAAAATAATGGCTGGACATTTTTTATATTATGTCTCAGTGCCTTATTTAATCTTGTACAACTTTTTGCTATTAAACTGATTTCTCATCTTACATATTCTTTATATGGAACTGAGTACCACTCTTCATTAAGAAACGAAATGTAACTTTTAAAAATGAACTTAGATTTTTTTAGAAAGTGTTATTTTGAATACATTAAAGGAGGAAGTTCTTTTGAACATTTATGTTTATAATTCTTATTTATAAAGCACCCTGTAAGAGTAATGGAATCTAAAGTAATTTGTAAGGACACATACAGTAACATATATCATACAGATAGGGCTGACTTTATATTTGGGCATGAGCGATTATTTTTTATTATTACTTTTTTTAATTACTTTTTTCCTGTTACTCCGGATTGCAGCAACCATAATCGGCATGAGCAGTTAACAAAAATAGATGGATTTTGCTATCTCTTTTGATTCTTTTTTCAATCATTTGCTCCTTTAAATTTAAATCACACAAATTGAAACACAAGCTGGAAACGTGAAAAAACTCTTGTCGCGTCCATTGAATGACATTATTTAGTTTGTTATGTGGATGGTCATACTTCATGTCACTGATATCATCAGACTCTGGAGCTCAAGAGAAAGAGTGTTTTTTTTATATTAACAAATTCAAAATTTGCTCTTCACCTGTGTTCATTTGGCAAAGATAACTGACAACTGAAGTTCCTGTATCAAGTCCTTCAGTGTTGGACCGCTACTAACCAGTAAGACAAACCATTTATTATTATCGTTATTGCTATTATTATTATTATACTCTACTGTGGTCATTGGTCGTTGTGCCATGTGTAGGTCTACAGCTGAGTTACTGTTAAGCCTTCCGTAAGGAAATATAGCCTATTGCAGAGTGATAGTTATTGCCTGTAAGATAATTGGTTCCACAGAAATGTGTAAGGAACACCTGCATGTTGCTGTGTTGGCTCGCGCCGTCACTTGAAAAGATGCTGAACCGTGAAAACCTGCATTGTCTTCAGTTTTGTTATAGAAAAAGCTTTTTTAGTGGACCAGTTATGGTTATGAGCCGGTTATCACTTTCAAAAGTATTACACGTTTATAAATGATCAGTATCAGTTTTTCTTAGTGCTCCACATTTTCTATCTATGAACTGAAGTGCCCAGCAGCTGAGCAAAGTGCGTTTGTTAGAACTGGTCAGAACCGGTACATCCATGGCTTTGTTTGGTTTTGTTTACACACACACACACACACACACACACACACACACACACACACACACACACACACACACACACACACAATTCTCTCTCTGTCTCCCTCTCTCAATATTGGTGGTTGATAAACAGCACTTTGTTTGCTTTTACAGTTCAACATTACATAATCTCTGCCGGGGGATCGCTTGCTATCATTGTGTTGTGCTGCAGTTGTTATTAACAACAATTTTAAGGTGTGATATTACACTCTCTTTTGCCCAGGAACCTGCTGTTCTTATTTTGTGGCTGCTATTCGTGTATAGCAAATGTATATAAATATATACAGTATGTTTAGGTTGATATTATATGGCATTGGTGTTTGAGATTGGAGCAGCTGTACACATCACATTATGATGTTAGTAGGACCCCAGCAATGACTCGAGCTCAGGGTCCCCATCCCTCTAAGTCCACCCCTGCCTACAGACATGTTAGTGAAGCCTAGCTGCTCCATGTTCTCAGATACAAAATCAGTGGAAGAAATCAAACTTAATTATTCAGCATTGATATCATACAATTGCAGAAGTAAAGGTGACAGAGCTATAGAATGCTCAATGGTCCTGGATTAGAACTGACCAGATTTTGTCGTTGGATCCTTTTAAACCTTCAGCCTCTCTCTGCTTCAGCTGCTATTGCTGTGTCACTGGTATCTGTGCCCTTCATTACCTTTTAGCTCCATGGCCCTCTGTGTGTATTGCATAGATGTCCGCATTATTACATTTAATTGCTCAGAATTGCCTTGTCACATCAAACAGGATCCTGCTCAGTGAACCCTACCAATGTCACTTTCATTTCATATTTTTAAAATATACAGTAACTGAATTCAGTGTTCTCTGAGATGCCCGAATAGATAAGAATGTTAACGTTATGATGCCAGAATGCCATGCTATATAATGCTATACAAATGGAATACTATATAGATATATATGCTGTATAAATAGAGTGGTTATGTTACACCCATTTACTGACTGTAAATAAGCACTGTGTTACAGTTCATTAGAATACCCACCATGAGCACTGTGTTCTGCTGCATCAACATTCAAATTTACATTTAACTCTGTACTGTAACCTTTCCAGGTGAAAGGTTAATAAAGAGTAAATGGAATAGATTACAAAAAGGAAAATGGCTTTTTATTAAGCTAAACATCCTTGCCATTTACAGTGACAAATTAAGGTTGTATTGAATTTCATATTGCATTATAATTCGAGCACCAAAATCTACTTTTTTTTGCCAAAATGAGTAAAAATGATTAAAAAAGGCAATCCACCCTGGGTAACCGACTAGGTAATCTAGATGTGGGTTGCAAATCCTCAACTTTTTCAATTCAGTTCAATATCGTGAGTAATTCATATAGAAATTAGGCACAATCCTGTACAACCTTGTTCGTATCTCATAAGCATGAGTAGAATTATAGGCAGCACATGAGAACTCCTGATATAATGAGGTTAAAACCCTGGAGAGTGTTGTTTGATCGATTGCGATGCACTGAGCAGACTCCAGATAAAATAACATTTGATTTTGCACTCATCCTAATCTCAAAATACCATGAGTATCCCTTAAGGTAAATACATTTAATTATTCAGGCAGCAAGCCTGTTTGTGTTTAAATAGACTGCCTGAATCGGTATGATGTTTGAGTATATTCCCAGGTGAATGTGTGACTCTCGCTGACAGGCTTATTTATATATATTAATTATATTCTTAATTTTAATCCCATGTATACAAGGTGCACTTGTCACGAACTGGGTTGCAGTTTATATCAAATATGTTTGGATTAACTAGTGGAGCCAGTCAGGAAGATGATGATGGGGATGAGGAGTTTATCATTGCAGACCCAGTTTCCCACAGTACCTGGTGAACCATTTTTTTTTTTTTTTAAGTTTGGTTAGCACATGATTCATTCCCCCTCACAGTACTTCTCATTACTTAGCCGATGTAACATTAGATCTCTGGGAGCGCCAATTTGTTTCCATTAGATCTGCGACTGTAAAAGTCTCTCATACTTTAAAAATACACTAATGAAATACAGTCTGCTTAAATTAGCCACATCTCTTCAACTGCAGGCACATTATAAGATTCACTAATTGCCTTTCAGAAACTGCTTTAGAATTTACTGCAGTTTTGCCTACATGGTTGCTACGTCAACCTGTAAATAAAGTCAAGTCAAGTCAAGAGAGTTTATTTGTCAGCCCATCCATATACAGGTATACGTCAGGGTCAAAATGCCGTTTCTCTGGGGGTACAAAAGAAAACAGTGCAATTACGTGCAATAAATAATAAAAAGCAGTGCAAGATTTAAAGTAATGTCCAGGTAAACCCAGACTTAAAGTGACCGTGCCGTCATTGGTATGGTCAGGGGAGAAGGTGTTTGGACCCTAAGCAGCAGGGTATTTTCTGCTGGTGGGGGGAGCATGAGTGCGTTTCAGGCCATTGAGGAACCTGACCGCCTGAGGAATGACGCTGTTGCGGAGCCTGGTAGTGTTTGCCCAGATGCTCCGGTACCTTCTACCAGATGGTAGGAGAGTGAACAGGGCATGGGAGGGGTAGTCCAGGTCAGCAGCAAACGGTTGTGGCTTTGTGGGTGCAGTGTTTTTTGTAGACTTTCTCAGTGGGTGGGAGAGGAACCCTGATGATCCTCTCAGCTGTCTTCACCAGGTGCTAGAGTTACTGTATGCATTTTGAAAATGCATTTTTTTGTCTTAGTACATTACCAAAGCATTTATATTTGTTGAGTAATCTCTGTGCCCTGTAATATTCTGCTACTGTGTTTCTTCTCCTAATTAGAACAATGGGACAACCCTAAATGAGCATCATGACTGTGGAAGCTCTGGACAGCTTATGAGTCAGCTGAAGGAGTGAGTTCATGTCAAACTGGGAGAAGTGGAATTGAAGTTGGAGAGTGCCATTGAGTCATGTGTGACTCCGGCCTTGGCTTTCAAGGCAAGGAAGGACAGGACAGAAGTAGTTTGCCATTGTCTTCTTCAGCCATATTTTTTTTCATTAGAGGGGTACAAAGACGGAGGAGAAAATGTAAACTCCACACACACCCCTGAGCTGGACTCGAACCCCACATTGGGCAAACCAGCTTACCCTGCTGCATCACCATGTTAAACATTTTTCTGCTTTAAAAGAAATCTCTGAAAATTGAGCAAAAAAATTCCAACGGTGTTATAGTTACTACCTTCATGTTCATTCTGCCAATAACAGGTTCCGTAATGGTCAACAATTGCTGGCATTGTTAGACCCAAAGGATCCGGATTTGAAGCGTACCTCCTGCTGTAATATCTCTGAGTATGGTATTCACCCTAAGCTCCTCTGGCATAAAAAGTGCCCTGCTTATTGTTTTGAAAAAGGTGTTATGAACAAATGCACCACTGTCGAATATATCAACTCCTGCAGACATACCTTCTAAATAGTGCTGTGTTCTGCCTTTAGGAAGGACTGTTCATTTTAGACAAAAAGGAGGATTACAATAATAGTGATCTGAACCATTAAACCAAAACAAATAATAATAAATTGCAAACTTCCCCAACAGTATTTGAATGAGTTTTCGCATTCAGCTCCAAGTGAGCATGTGCACTGCAGAAACAGGCAACATACATGACCACCTGAAAATTTTATTTGGATGTTTTGTAAAAATACAAGCATTATTCAAGCACTGTGCATGTTATACATAACATAACAGAGAGGGAGTTGAGTGTTTGTATGTATTCACTGATTGTGTATGACATGAAAATGTAGGTAAACAAGTGTGTGCACCCATCAAGTTAGCTTAACTGTTTGGGAGGAATGAGAAAGTTTCCAGTAGACATTTAAACTGTGGCAGACCCGCTTTGTCACTCAAAAAAACATTGTAGAGGATATTATACAATCGGTTCATACTGAAGTGGCGGGCATTAGTGTTTCCATTGCACCCTGAAATCCAAATCAAATATCATGATTTTTATGCAGTATGGCAGAAGATTGACAGTTACATTAAAACATGAACCAACCTCTTCCTCGGGCTGAAAATCCAGCAGTATGGCACATATTGGTGTTGCTAGGTTACAGGAGAATGTGCAGACACATGCATCCTGGTCGCTCTTCTCCAGGAAAGAGGGGGCATCTGCCAGCAGCCCAATTTTAAGGCTCCACCCAAGGGAGCATCATGCTTGTAAAAGAGCAGACTATTCTGCATCATAATTTTTTTGCATCTCTTAGGCATTACTGTTTTTGAACATAAGTGAATTTTTAATAGGATGTGTAGGACATTAAAAGTTTACGTTCAGTGTATTTAATGAGCTGGATGAAAATTCATTCAAATTATGTTACTGTTGTGCAGCTTGATAGCAGAAGAGTATTAACTGGAAGTAAAATTGCATTTGGGTCTATAAAGTACTCGCAAAGTGTTTCTCATCTTCATGCAATAAGATTTAATTAAAAATTTGTGTTTAAGCTTTTTTTTGTTGTTTTCAAGCAAGGGGAAAACACATGAGAAGAAAAATGAGCAGCAACCATTGCGACTTCGATAGCATGTTGACTTCGCGTTCAGGGGAGTTTCAATATGACCAGAATATACTCCTTAATTTCATACTTGGTGGGGGATGACTTTGTAGGGCAATAAAACAGACCCCCCCCCCTCAAATCAAGCACCCTTTTTTTGTATTTGCAAGGCTATTAAGAAAAAGACATTAATTAACAATGAAGCTCAATCCGATAAAACGTAATTTTGGGAGGAGCCAGTTTTCTGCAAGACCCCCACCCAGACTAGAGAAACAGAGCTCAGGAATGGATTTTTTTTTATGCTTATGAGTCTGTGACAAGGAAGAATGTCAAGTACAAAACAGAGACATTGAACAGGATTACAGCACATATTTATTTCTTCCTGAAGCCAGAGGAGCCCATAAGTACTGGGAAAACCTTGAAACAGAACTGTTCATTCGTATATCTTTGTGGTGCAGCATTTTTTCACACCTTTTATTTTGGTCTTCGGACCAGACAGTACTGTGAACAAGTATACTTTTTTGACAAACTGGAGTTACAGTTTGAGACATGGGAAATAACACAATATACTGACTATAGCATTATATTGCAGACAAACCTTTAAAATATTAATATTGTAAAGCAGACCCAGGACACATTATAGCCATATTTCTGATCTGGACCACTTGACCATCCAACAGGATAAGCTGAAGACTGCTGAAGGTTTGGAAAGAGAAGAATGATCTGTTCTCCTCAGTTTGTTGCCACCTTGATAAGTGTTTCAAAAATCAGTGGATTGATGGATGTTCATATGAAAACATGTAATATAAAAAAATAATTTTGGTTAATTCAGTAGTATGATTAAACATTCAGTGAGACAATGCCTCAATTTTATAGGATTTTGAGTTTATAATATTTTTTGCACTGTGTAATTGTCACTGATTATTGGATTCATTACAAGGAATAAATAATAATGCTTCATTTAGTTCACAAAAGCTCAAATGTGTGTCTTCACATTAAAATAATATTTTATCCACGTGGAGCGCAAGCTTTGTGTTTTATAAAGATCTAAAAGCAATTTTCATTAGTGCTTTGTTTTATTACTGTTGAAAGTTCTGAAATCATGTTAGGGAAAAGTAATTTGATCAACATGAGCCTTAACTTGAAGCATGACAAAATGCCAGGCGATAGGAAGTGATCAGTATTACATGTTTTTAAAATACTCTTTCACAATACTTTAAGCAGCTTTAGGATTCACTGCAGCAGTAGTTTTGGCAGTAAATTATATTCTAAATGGCCATGTATTTCTGTTAGGATTTGCTGCTTAATAGCATTTATTTGGTTGGGTGCAGGGGAGGTTGTCTCCCTTGGATAAGATGCCTGGAAGAGATTGCATAGGTGAGAATATCATGCCATCAAGGTATTTTACACTAAAAGAATCACCTCTGCAGAATGTGTTCTGTTTGCTGGATTACATAAAATTATCCAAAGACAAATGGTTATATCATGAGGCAGTCTCCTGTATAACGTTCCAGTGGTTTGGCACATACACAGTTTATGGTACAATTTGTTTTTCTCTCTAGTTAGAGCAACTCATAGCCTATATTTTGTTAACATAGCATACTGGGCTATGGGGCTTTTCATTCTTTCAAGGTTTAATGATGCTGAGTTCTCTTAATATCCATGAATAGTCTTTTAGGTTCTTGATTGAAGAGAATAGCTGGAAAAAAATAACCCAGCTGTTAAATGTATTTTTCTACCTTGAAGACTTTTCTTGTTGTTTTAAGAGAAGGCTCGAGAGACTTGTTCAGCTGTGGATGAAGGAATGTTAAAAGGATGAGAACAAGAATACTGCTAACAACATTCACTTCTACCTGGATCCATAAAAGAACTGGACCTTTTAACACTGGAAGGGCTGGAACATTTTTCGATTTAGGGGTGGGGCTTTAGCATGTCTCGAATCCCTCAACAAAAGCAAAAACCCTGAAATACCATCAGCACCAGCATGAGAAGTCAACAATCCATCCAAAGAGGATGCCTCTATATTTCTGGTTGTTACTTCCAGCCATTAAATTGGTGGGTTCAACCAACAAGACAGTCCTTTCTTATTCAGTCTTGTTTCATTCCACATTTTTATGCCATTATCTACCTACCATGGGGTTTTTTTCTCTAATATAAACTATGCAGTATGTATTTTCTTAGACAAATACTTTGTTCATGCAATTCAGAATTCAACTCAAACACACTTGTAATAGTGAAATAAGCAATTTAGAATGAAAAAGGAAAACTATCACAACCTTGATAAAAGAAAAAGGATATTTCTCGGAAACAGTGGTTTTGTCTTTATATTCATCTGCATTCACAATTAAATATGCTGGTTGATTCCACAGTAACATCCATCCATTTTTGTTAAGCCCTTAATTCAGATCAGGGTTGTGGTGATATGAAGCCTATCCTAGAATCACTGGGTGAAAGCTATGATACCACCCCTGTATGGGATACCAGGGCACCTTAGAAGAACCAATTAAAGTAAGATCTTTCTCAGGACCATGACAGACAGAGATAGAAAACACCAAGCTTCACATCGACTGTGGTGGATTTGAACTTATACCTCAATGTTGAAGACCGAGATGGCCGACACAAGGAATCACAGATTGATTATTAACAGAAATTATTTATTCCAAAACTAACATAGTTTTAATATCAGACCAAGGATTAGATTGGGCCCATAAAAAGGTCAGCTAAACATAACTACAAACCACCCATGCACAACTAAAATCAACTGAACATAGACTGACCTAACAAACACTCAACAATAGGATTTAAATAATGGACTGATCAGACCATTTATGTCCAACTACATACAATAGGGGAACACCAGAACTATACAAATACAAATTAACAACAAGATACAACACACTGGTCTAAATCATATAGATAACAAAATTAAACTAAATCAAAATACTATTAGTAAGAACATAAGTGAAAAGATTAAACCAACTAAACTTTTACACCAATACCCCCCCATGCTGTAGTAAAGGTTTGTCTGAGCCATGGAGCCACTTCCTGCTTTATATGACCTGGTTTCCTTCTTCCAGTCTTTTGTCTGGATAGGTGTTTGGATGGGCCCATCCCTCAAAAGCCACCAGCTGAACTGGTAACTCAAAAAAACATAAATTTTTACTCAGAAGTTAAATAGCAAATCCAAATCAAACATTTCATTGCCTGAACTCTCCAATGTAAATCAATACAAACAAACAGAAAATGTATGTGTGTGAACTTTGTACTTATCTGTGTGGTGGCTGGAGTGGCCATCACACTCAAGCTTAGGTGCTGCATGGCAGCAGCACTACTTGCCAAGCTACCCTCCACAGTGATGCATGGTATCTAAATATAATATAAGACATATAAAACTGCAATAACAAACAAAACATTTGTGCTAAGAGATCTAATACAGAAATAAACACCAGGAGATGTAAGACAGATGACAATGTTAGTGTGGACAGATATGAATGTAGATGTTTGCAGGAGTCAGTGAGCTTTGCGATGAAACCCTTGATTCAGCCTGTTAGCCTCACTGAATCCATTTATCTCTGAACTTGTAAAAGTAAAAACCTCTTAGACTTGGCCTTCCAGGACCATAATTAAATAACTTGTGCTAAAGGCTTTTGATGTAGCTTCTATTGTTAGCAATGAACAGCAAATGAAAAAGTTGATGCTGATGTAGGTGGAAAACAAATTCTGCTGGCAAAATTCCATACAGAATCCAACAACATGGAATCTTACATGTGTGCTGATATTATGGCCCATGCAGATGTTGAAATATGCTAGATGGAGATGTCCATCTCTGACTGTCATATGCAGGCTGTTCCCAGGGCTGATGGGGGAAGAAATTAAATTTTGTGTGGAGAAATGGCTTGAGAAAAGTGAGACAAGCTGTCCCAGCACTACACTCGAGAATCCTTTAAATTAGAAGGCTGAAAGTCTCTTAACAGCAAGGTGACGTGACACCAAAGATATGATTTTCGTGAAAGGGTGACAAGTGCATCCGTGAAGGAAATGTCACAACGCTTTGGCATGAGTGGCATTGCTCGTGAAAGCACCTATGGATTGCGGTTACATGTCGCTTGATGATTTTAGCACAGCTAAAATGACAAAACTTTCTGCACAATAGTATTGGGTTATATGTTATTGGGTTATATCAAATGAATATACTTCTTTTAATATGCTTTAGCTAATTTTTTTAAATAGTCAAAAAGGTGCCATAATGAGCCATAATGTGATGGCTAATCCATATATTATAACCATTTCGTCCATTTCATCTCCATATCATGTGCAGTATGTATTAACTTTGCAATGTGAAACGTACATGTAAATGGGAATTTATGATGTGTTCTCATTCAAAATTGGGAGGATCATTATAACTCTTTATAAAGCAATTATAAAACATTCATTATCTCCAAATTTAGTATTACACCACAACTTTGGTTTCAGTCATTATCCCAAATTCTTCATTTTTTCAAATTTATAGCTAGAGACCATTTTTATTTATTATACAACTCGTTTTCAAATATAACTAAAATCTACAGTATATATTATTTACGCAGCACTGTTGCATAATTCAGGACAGTTTCAAAAGTATCTTGGCTAACTTTGACATATACTGGACTGTCATAGTCATTCAACATGTTTTCACTGGTCTTTGCTGTAGTCAAAATAATTCTAGGCCCAGATGTATTCACTCATTTACTATTTCCTATGGCTGGCTAGATCAGCCTGGAAAAAAACACACAAATTTAATGAAATTGGTGATAGTTAATTTCAGGTTATCAGATGCCTAGTGTGGAGGATGTAATGAAGCCTTTGTACAAGTCACTTTAACTTTCACTCTGATCATTAGTATATCACAAGTGTAGTACTGTAACTAGCCTGTAAAAAAGTTCTACTTGTCCATCTATTTGTTGTCCTTACTCACTTGCCCTGGTCAGGGTTTTAGGCTAGGAGAATACCTCCTGGATCGGATGCCAGGCCATTTCAGGATAAAGGTTATAATTATTCATTCCACAAATTAAGCTGTCAGTTTTCATATAATAACTTAAAGTTGTTTTGGCAGCATGAGGGGGACCTACACAGTATTAGGCAGGTGTTTTTTTAATGTTGTGGCTGATCTGTGTATATAGTATTACTGGGGGAGTAGGTAGTGTGATGGTTAGATCAGCTGCATATGGTAGCATTAGAGTATTCTGGTTCCGAATCACATTTCCTGCTGTAGAACCTTTGATCAAGGTTGTTGTTGCTGTTAAGTTCCGCTGCGTTGTTGTCATGGTGACTCTATGGATAGTGGCCCTGAGTTGTGCTTAGTCCTTAGCCAGGCTGGTAGTCTTTGGGTAGCCATAGCTGCAGTTATTTTATCAGTCCACCATGTGCAGGTATTCCTTTTTTGTGTCAACCTTCAATCTTGGAAAGGATGATGTACTTCTCCAATGGTCATTCACTTTGTGATGTGTCTGATGTATGCATGTCAGACTTGATATTTGAACCTCTAGGGGTAACTTCTTCAATCCTGATGAGTATACACAGTAATTTTTGCCATCATTTAAAGGTGTTTTTTTTTTTTTTTGTCCTGTTGCTTCATTGTCCAACTTTTGCATCCATACAACCCTACTGAGAATACCATGACTTAAATCTTTCTGCACAAAGTAAAATTTTATGATGTGTTGCTGGATTTCTTAGCTGCCTGTCATCTCATCATTGGTCATTGATCCAAGTAGGCATAAGTTGACTCAGCTGAATATGTTGACTCTTTTATTTCTGCTGCATCAAGAGTGAAATAATGGACTTTGTCAGTTGTCAAGATCTTCATGGTACAAGCCCATTTTGTTTTCTTTAATCCTGATAAGCAGTTGTTTCAGATTCTTTGTTTTCAACTAGCATTATGGTATCATCAGCATAGCAAAGGTTGTTGAGTCTTACACCAATTTTCATACCACTCTTTTCGTCATACAGTTCTGCCTCTGATTTTTTCATTTTTTTCTAAATACAGGTTGAACAGGTATGGAGAAAGTATGCAGCCTTGTTATACAACTTTGCAAGTTTGAAACCGTTCTGTTTCTCCTTGTTTTCTTTGAAATGTTGCTTCTTGGTCGCTTTAGAGGTTGCACATGAAGACTATCTTGCTGTTGTCAATGAAATACATTCAGATATCCTTTTGAGATTCTTTTGCTTCTTCAAGGATCCATCTCACAGTTGTGGTGATGTTCCTTGTTCTTTACCCTTTCCTGAATCCTGTCTGCTGTTTGGCAGTTTTTGTTCCAGGTGTGACTGGAGTTTCCACTTAGTGATCTTGAGCTGTGCAGTTATTTTATCAGCATTAGAGTATTCTGGTAACACCTTTCTTTAGTGTTAGTGTGAATGTAGAACAGTCATCAAACAGCTTTCAGTGCTATGTGTGCTTCTTTATCACCAATGGTTCTTGATCGTATTCGGTAGTATCTTTTCAAGATCGTAGTTTGCTTTATGACAGACTAGCTTGCTCTTTTGTAGGTTTAGTTTGAGTTTTTATGCCAGTAGCTGGTGATCTGTACCACAGTCGACTCCATACTTTGTCTATGATGTTCCTGAGCTTCTCTATTATCTACTTCTGCAGATATCTGCACAATTGATTAGGTGAGGTCCATGTGTAGACTTGCTCTTTGTGTCGGTGGATGAAGGTGTTTGAACTAAACAGGTTTGTTGTTCTTGCAGATTTTTTTTCAGTGCACTGTCCCACTTCATTTTTGTTTTCCAACCACTTGACCTTCTTTGTTCCCAACTTTTGCACTCCAGCTTCCAATGGCTGTTGGTATATGTTGTTTGCATGATCTGTCCTGCTTGGACTTGTTTGTAGAATTGATCAGCTCCTCTTCTGTATCTGTTGTTGGTGCACGTATCTGAATGGCAGTTGTATTGATAGAAATCAAACAATAACTGACTCCACTGAATTTCATTATAGACTTGTTTCTGATTATAAATGGGGTGCTGTTTGTTCTTTGTTCTTTATGCCTGGCATAGACACACAAACCATGTGTCAATCATATTCAAATTGACCGATGCCATTCCATTTCAATTCACTAACACCCAACAGATCATGTCATGAGAGCACTATTTCATTCTTGGCCATAACCCAGTTGCCTTGATTCATGCTTCATGCATTCTGTAAACTAGTTTTCAGGGCTTTGGAGCTTCTTACCCTCATTTCATACATCCTGAAAGCTTTGATCCAGTCATACCATATCACACATGTCGAGTTTACTCTGGAGAGTCTTCAACTCCTCCACAATAGCTTGCTGAGTGCCTGAGGTCTTTATCTTCCAGCAGTATTTTATCACAATTTTATTTTATTTATCCATGGAGGTTTTAGCAATATAGAGGAGTAGATAGCCAATCCTTTCTTTCAAACAGTTGGTGTAAGTGCAGCCCTCAGGATCATGGCAGTGCACAAGCTCAACCACCAAGACAAGGTGGCAGCTATGGGTTGAGTTGATCAAATTGCTGCAGTAAAAATGACCTGGCTATCTACATGGATACATCATTGTAAATACCCTTCTATACGATTGTTCTAAGTTTCTTTGTAAAAACTATCAATAAGTAAATGATCAACTAAATGTGCTGGCATCATTCCCTAATAGATTTGATATGAACAGATTTGCAGATTGTGTTCAGTAATATGTGACTTAATACTCTAATCACGGGACACGGTGACTGATGGAACACCCCTGTCCGACAACACTCAGCTAGCTTGTGTTGACACATATCTGGAAATAGCTCTTGCCTTTTAGCGGTGTAGTCTGACTGAAACCTGGTTTATCACATTCGATATGTGCAGACCTATTGGGAGTGTGTCAGTATTTTTGAAAGAGCCTGACACAGTAACAGAGTTTCCTGTGGGAATGTGCAGAGGACGTGCTGTTCTCCCCCCATTTGAAAGAAAAGGGGCAGTGAATTTGTTCATATCTCATGTAGTCCAGCTACAACAGCTTTAATATGCAAATCAAGTATTTCTGATGCATAACAGAAGCAATGTTATGTATTACTTCATAGTACTAACAATGGACATTTGTTGTACATTTTTCAGATACCAATTGTAAGGAGGAATCTAAAGCAGTTTCAGTTTCATTCAATTTCAGACTGTGTTGGCAGTGTTTTACTTATTTGCTCCCTCAAAAGTATATTGTAAAGATGCTTGTAACAACATGCCTGTTAAAATATTTAGAAAACAATATATGGTTGTTTATACAAAAATACTGGCTGTAGGTTAATTCCACTGCAGATATTACTTGAATATTTTCACAGAGACCTTTTCGATGGCAGTAATCTTTGACAACAGTTTTCCAGTGCTCCTAGAAAAATCACTGTCAATAAGGCCAGGAGAAAATCCGAAACACTGGATTGGGTCAGAGGTTTTTTTTTGGGGGGGGGTGGTACCTTTAACCTACGGCTGAGACTGAGGGGGTGAGAGAAACACATTTTAGGAGGAACAGCAGGTAATATATTTATCCATGCTATTGTTATTAATGACAGAGAACTCTCTGATAACAGAAACAGGAAACTCAGCATAACCAGCCTTTATGTTTTATCTGAACAGGTTCATTAGCACTGTCAGAGCTCAGTTATTCTATATTTAGTGTTCCAGACTGATTTTAACAACACTTGCTGGAATATCCTAAGGATATGTACTTTTTATCCAAAAAAAACTTTGATGTTGACCCATTCATACAGCTGGGAATTTTTATTGGAGCAGCTCAAGGTAAAGTCAAGGATGCTGAAGTAGTAGTGATAGAGGGACCTGAACCAACAGTTTTCAAGTCTTCAAGTCTATTTGTTATACTGATATATTGTTTCAATGTTTTAATGTCATTTTTTGACCACATATTAAAAAAAAAAAAAGAAAGAAAGAAAGAAAACACTATGAGGACCGGTTTGTTTTTCATTTGCTAAATTACATGTCTATTGATGCTTCTTGATAAAATCTTGTAATGTGAGTACCTGCATTTTTCTTGCCAGCTTCTACAGTATCATTTCATTATCTGCCACAGTTGTGGAATTTCTCACCTTCAGCTGTCAACCTGAATCACAGCCCCAGGTCTGTCCTGTTGATTGTCTGGAAGGATGAAAAGGGATTTGTTTTTTTAATGTCTTATGCTTGGGTTCCTAGCAGCTGTAATCTCTAAATGGTCAAACTCCTCTGTGTAAACACAACAAGTGTCTGTATATTTAATTCCAATAATAGTTTTCCAGTTTGATATTTCATCATGACCTATGAATCACATGTATTTTCTATCATTTGACTTTTAAAAAAAGAAATGGGGGTTATGAGGCCTGCAGTGTAAATTATGTAGATCATGTAAAACACGCCCTCAGATTTGCAAAAGAAGATAAAAGAATATAATGCTCCCCAATGTCAGTTCAGGGATCCTGAGGTTGGCACAAAAATAGTATTGCAACTTCTGAACGAATCATCTTGGCAAGAACATATGGAAAGGCTAATGGGGGGGGGGAGTTATAAAGTATTAGGAACTGGTGGAAAACAAGGTGTGTGTCCAGTGAAGTTGAAGGGTCTTTGTCACAGAGCTGTTGTATAGGGCCTAAAGTATGCTGAGTGTAACAGGCAGTAAGAAGTTGAAGATTATGGATGTTATTAATAAGGCTGCAGAAAGGGCTTTGAGATCTTTGGGATTAGGAAAAGTGAACCGTTGGTAACCCTTGTTAAGACACCTGGTCACGCGTGTTTGATGTTGAATGACCTGAAATAAAATATGTTTAAAAAGTGCTGCTCAGCTGAAAAATATTCAAATGATGGTAAACTACAAGGCCAAAAGTATGTGGATCCCCCCTCTAATGACTTGAGCTGTTTCAGCCAGACCCAGACAGCATATAAATATGTTGAAGACAATTGTGTTTTTCCAAACTTGTGGCCGCAGTTTGGGGAAGCTACTTTCCTGCTACTGCTTCACTATGCCCCCATGCACATAGCAAGCTCAATAAACACAGTTTGCCTAGGTTGGTGTGGAAGAACTTCAGTGGCCTGCACAGAATCCTGACCTCAACCCCACTGAACAATTTTGGGAAGAGCTGAAATGCTGACCGTGAGCCACGCCTTCTTGCTCGACCTCACTGCTGCTTTTGTGGTTAAATGGGCACATATTCCCACAGCCTTTCCAGAAGATGAAGGCTGTTACAGCAGCAAAGGGGGAGGACATATTATTGCCCATGTTTGGAATGGGATGTTCAAAAACCACATACGGGTGTGACACGTTGGTGTCCACATACTTTTGGCCGTATAGTTATTACTTATTAGGAACGTTTCAGGACTACATGTGACTTTATTTTGGAGAGCTTAATGACAAGATTATCTTTCACATGTTTGAGGAAGTAGCTGAATATTTTTGGTGAATACTGCATCATTCCTGAGGACTCCGGTTATTGTATAGTCATTATTAAAAGACAGCTCATTTTGTCTTCATTTGATCCATATTTAACGATTTCAGCCTTGTTTAACGGCATTTAGACAGACAAGGCAAAAAATCCATTGTTGCTTCTCAGGGGAGCTGAAGTGTTGCTAGTGTTTACAGTTGGACTGTGAAACTACAGTTAAGCTGGTATTGAGTCAGACAGAGCTGTCCTGCTTAATAGACTCAACAGCAATTATTTGTCTCAAGGTAGCCAATTTTGTGGCTTCGGCATTATTTTTAAAGAATTCAACGGACAGTTCAATAACCTAATGTATGCATTACAGAAAGTGACACAGTTTTTTGAGAAAAAGGGATTCTCTCGGCATACAAGAAGCTCTAGACTGCAGCTATTATCAACTCCCAGAAAAATACTGCAATTCCTGTAAACTATTGACCAACAGTAAATCATAGCACATGTTTTTAGGTGAAGTTGTACAGTTTAAAGTAGTGTTGCTTTCTGTTATGTTCCCAAAAATAAACTGAATTTCAGAACCTATGTGTTACCATTTTGGAGTGGCACTAAAATGCACTCTTTGAGAATAACCATAATTTACAGTTAATTTTGCTGAAGGTAATTAGAACTTAAATCATAATGGATTTTTTAGAGACTGAGTTTCATTGTCCCGCTGTGAATTATTTCACTTTTATTGCTCAACTCTATAATGAAGCATGTATATTTAGAATTAGGACAGGTATAGCATGTATACTGCGGTACAATGCAGAATTTGTGGAGTTCATTGCAGGCACAGAGCATTATGAGTTGCAAATTATTGTGCCTTTGTCAGAAATATGTACCATATATAAGAATTCATTCCAGGAAGTCATGTCAGTCATGATAATAAATGGCAAAAAATCTTTGTTTCCTGGTTGCCATTTTCTGATGCTAGGTTTTATTGAGGGCAGACTGTTATCTTGCAAACCGTGCTTGCATTTTGATCCACATTAATTAATTTATTTTGTTGCTATGCCAACATAACTTTTAATTTTAGGGCATGGTCAGTCAGCAGAACTGTCTACAGAGGTTATTGAAAGAATGACATATGCAACTCCTACAGATAAAAGAAACTTGGGTCAGCCAAATCATTATTTCAGGACTATGTACAATGGTTTATACATGAACATTATTTATCTGATTGCGTAGTTGATGCCAGTATAGAGGTTTATGACTGTAAAATACATACGCCTATAGAGCTGTGATCAAGAGCATGGAGAGATAAGGTCTGGTTATGTGTTTAACCATTTCTGTATCAACTTTATAATGCCATAGCTGAATATTTCTCCTCTGTTTGAGAAGAATAAACATAATAAAAAATAAATAAATAAAAGGCTGGTAAATTCTATGGTTACTGTGAATATTGACTTTTTTCTTCCCCACCTTCATCCAACATGGAAATATGGGCTTTATGCACCATTTTAATTAGTTCCTTGTGGTCTTACTGATTTACACAAATTTTAGCTTGCTGTAAAACAGAAGCAACTTCTGAAGCAGAAATCAACCAGACACCATGTAGGCTTTGTGCTTAGCTGGCTGTGTAAATTCAGGTCTGCAGAAAAAACCCTTAAACTTATGCGATCATTGAATATTTCGTAAACTTTTTCCTAACTAGTAATTTAAAATAATTGCAGTTATTCATAATTATCTAGAAACATTTATCCAGCCGGCATTCAATTGTAATTGTATGCTTAGTAAAATAATTACTCATTGCTATTGAATGAGTCTCAGTAACACTGTTTGAGAATATGTTTAATTATATTTTTTAAATAATATTGTTAAATGAACAAATAAATATATTTTAAATAAATATTGTTTTATAGACATTATGGTATATTTACATAATCATGCATTTATATATATATTCCATTGGTAGGATGCATGCCTACTGCTATTTTGATAAACGATACCAGATGTGGTGCCATTTTGGAAAGAAGTTGACATCTCTTTTCTCAGTCTAGAGCTTCTCCATAGAAGCTGCTTATGAAAACCAAAGGACAACTGCAGCTACTTGAGCCTCAGGGTGTCTTCAATTAGAGAGCCCAGGCCTCTCTGTTTTCCCGGTCCTAAAAATTGAAGAGACAGGAACCCATCTCAGAGTGGCCCTTAAAACAGACTGACAGACGAACACTTTTGTAAGCATCTACAATAGAAACTCCAAAACATGACACCATGTTGAAGCACATTTTTTTGCCTTTTGTGCTTTCTTTCATAGCTGGCTTGTACTTTTACAACTTTATGTACAGTATAGGGGACATAATACTGCTACGTAAGATGGCAGCTCAGCTGTGAAACGGGGTATGAAAGAATGGGTTGTTGAATTATAAAGTGTGAAATTAAATATGTAAGTGTGTTTTTGGAATATGTATGACGTTTTTAAACTGTTCTTTTCTCAGATCAGTGGAAAACATTTAACAACCACTTGGTGGATGCTAGCATCAGAAAATGAATGGTGAATAGTTCTCCTGGGTTACTGAAAAAGGAGCAAATTCTCATGATAGATATATCTGTTGCATTACTGTGTACTGCCTAACTTCAGTCAATTCATTACATTAATTTCCTGTTTTACAGGTTAATCTTACATGCAGAAACAATTTGGCATTTTAAAAATGCTCATTAACTTGTCAAGAACTGGGACTTCAGTCTCCAGTGCACCTTAGAATCCCTGTTCCTTGTTTTGAAAGTAGACAAAAGACCAGAGCTGGTCTACTGCTTACCTAACAAAATTTTTGTTCCTAAATTTGTATGAAGAGGACCATACTCTTTGTTTCCAATTGTAATGCAGAAATTTCTGAAAAACCTGCATCCTTACACCAGTTATTTTTTTGTATATGATTTACATACCCTGTAGTGAACCGTCATGCCATCCAGAAGTTTCATAGCGTCATTGTCAGTGATTCTGGGATCTTGGTCAGGATTAACTGGTCATTGATAATGGATGGATGGATATGATTTACAGGTTTTGCTAAAGATTACAAACCTCATTGTTTTTAAATGAAAACTTAATACCTGGCCATTTTATCAGTGGTCTCAGAATGATTTTCTTGTTCACAACCATTTTCAATTTCTAACATGGCCTGCCTACCCAGTGACTTGACCTGATTTGTTTAGGGAGTACCTGTAATGAAAAGGGGCTTTAGTTTGAGGAAAGAAGCAAGATTCTGAGGAAATCAAGGTCATATTATATTTCACAAAACCATGGAAATAGCATTTCTAGTGCCAGAGGTTAGTCTTCTACAAAATAGACTGTCAGTATTGTAAGTGCATGTTAATCTTTACATTTATATTCATTCATTTAGCAGATGCTTTTGTTAAACTCAATGTACAACCCAGTGCATTTCCCAACAGACAAAGACGTACACGTGATTGTCAGTGCACAGTTAGTCCAGTACCACCTTTTTTGATGGTGTACATTACATGAGTAGCTGCCAAAAGAGTGTAAAGGGGATTGTGACTCCAAAAGAGTTACATTTTGAGAGCCTTTTGCACTGCTGAGATGGATTCAGATCATCTGAGGAACATGAGGCGCTCATTCCACCATAGCTGGTGCATAGAGAGTGATCAGGTCTTGTAGGTGTCAAGGTATAGATTCTGTCTTGTAGCCCATAACCAGGGTCCTGAACATGATATGGGCAGCCATAGGAAGCTAACAAAGAAAAACTGGGAAGTGAGATATATTAGAATGCTTAGGCAAGTCCAGTACAACTCTTAACTGCATTCTGGATCAGCTGGAAAAGATTAATGTAAGATGGTAGAATAGACTGGAGGAAACCACAGTTGAGGTACACTAAATCACCTGGTAACACCTGCTCAGGTAGTTGTCTAGCCATCAGTGCAGTCTTTTGATTCAAAGAGAGGAAGGTAGGTTGCTAATGATGTCAAATGCTGAAAGAGGTCAAGGACAATAATAATCAGGGAAAGAGAGGGATCTCTAGCTGATGAAGAGATTCTGACCTTGCAAGTAAGGCAAACATGGAGTAATGATGGATCTTGGATCCAGACAGATAAAACTTAAGGAGATCATTCTGGGCAAGGAATGCAGATAATTGAGCACAAGCTGCACATTCAGCCATGTAGGAAAGAAGGTTTAGAAAATAGCCTGTAATTTGGAACCAGATTTTGATCCAGAGAGTTTCTTGAACAGCTGTGGGCAATTGTGAGAGGCTGAAAGGAATTAAACGGTGTGGAGCAAGGATTTAAAGAGTGAATAAATAAAAATTGACTGTAAAAGAGGAGAAGGGATTGCATCAAGGAAGCAGGTGGCATCTCGATGTGAGAGATTAGAAACTTCACTTTCCACCAGGAGCCGAAATGCAAGGTTTGAGGCTTTGCTCAAAGTCTTAGTAGGGGTGGGAGAGATGGATGTTCATCTGTTAGTGATGGAATCAAATTTGTTTCTAAATAACAAGGCAAAATTGCCTCCGGTGAGGGCAGGAGGAAGGAAGAAAAATTGGTGAAAAGTTTATGGGGGTTGCTGCCTGCAGACAGTACTTTATTATGAAAGTAATTATTTTTGCTGAGGAAACAACAGAATAAAAGGATGCATGACGCTTATAAGTTGTTAAGTCTGTTTACATTTGAGTCATTTTGCTCATGAATTTTGTTCTGTTTGCAGAAAGTGCATCTGATAACCATGTGCTTGAGGTCAAATATGCTCTGAAAATCAGAGCTCAGAGCAAGTTAGAGAAGGTTATGGTGGAAATTAGGACTTGGCATCAAACAACTATTTAAATTTGAGGGGATGAGAGGGAGTGTAGGATGGCAGAGGAAAGGGGTGAAGGCAGGAGAGACTAAGTTACAAGAGAATGAGACAAAGCATAGAGAGAAGGAAGATGGAGTATGAGGGTGAGTGGTGGAGAGTCAGTAAAAAAAAAAAAAAAAGTAAGAAACATTAAGCAGAGTAACAGATAGGAATGAAAAGCCACAATTCTTGGAAAAGACAAGGTCAGCAGCATTGCCAGCCTTGTGAATAGCCAGAACGGGGACATAGATAAGTGAGAAGACTGGAAGTGAAAGAAGGTTCCTTGGGTGTCCTGAACATGCAACTTAAAAGTCACTCAGAACAACTAATGACTATTGTCCACTGGGAGGACAGTCAATAAAATATCAAGGTAATCCAAGAAACAGCTGCAAGGGCAGTTCTGTATAACCATGGTGAGAGTAGTTAGGGCAGTAACAGACAAGTGAGAACAGACATGTGGATGGAAAACGAGGGCACAAGGGGGGGGCACCAAATATTCCCACTGGGGAGAGATAAGCAAGCATGCTGTTCCACACCTGCCTCAGGAGAGAAGGGTGTGGGCAAAACCAGTTGATTGAAGGAGCCCTGAGTTTTGAAGGTGAAAAGGTTGAGCAAGAGATGGGAGCCATAGGCTAAGGCGGAGTTGGCTTTCTTTGCGGCAGACAGTTCCAAATGCCCATGGAAAAATTAAAGCTGGAGGGAAGAAGTAAAAGGAAATGATATATCAGGTCATTATTGCATCAGAATTTGTGGTAATGTCACTTAGACAACACTGTGACACTCTGGTTTAATGTTACCAAAAACTCTATGAAGAATGGATTCCCACAGGTCCATACCACAAGCCTGTCACCACACTTCTGCTGCAACAATAAGAAGCTGACAGTGACAGTAATTCCTTGGTGGTTTGGGAAGTGATCAGATATGAGGGACAGCTGATCCGGAAGTCTGGGAGCTGGTGAAGATGTGGTCACATCACCTCCATGCCACACAGTGACTAATGCATCAAGTGAGCACCAAAACAATTTGACACAAAGAGAATATTTTTATTTTGTACAGCATTACTAAGAATTTTCCCTTTTACAATTTAAAAAGACACATCTTAGAAAATTAATGTATTTCTGTAAGATTATTTTCAGAAACACTGGCTATATACACCAATTAGCCACAACATGAAAACCACCTACCTAATATTATGTAGGTCCCCCTCGTGCTGCCAGAACAGCTCTGACCCTTTGAGGCATGAACTACAAATTGAACTCTTTGTCAGGTTCCTCAAACCATTTCTGAACAATTTTTGCAATGTGGCAGGGCCACTGCCATCAAGAAATACCATTGCTAAGTATCATCCACATGAATGCCAGGACTAGAGGGTTCCCAGCAGAACATTGTTCAGAACATCACACTGCCTCCGCTGGCTTGCCTTCTTCCCATAATGCATCCTGCTGCCATCTCTTCCCCAGGTACAAGACGCGCATGCACCCAGCCGTCCACATAATGTAAAAGAAAACATGATTCATCAGAATCATGTTGTCACTAGGCTACCTTCTTCCTTTGCTTCATGGTCCACTTCTGATGCTCACATGCCTATTGCTTTTGGTAGTGGACAGGGCTCAGCATGGGAACTCTGACCGGTCTGAGGCAACACAGCCCCATACACAGCAAGCTGTAATGCATTGTGTGTTCTGTCACTTTTCTATCATGGCCAGCATTAAGGTTTTTAGCAATTTGTGGTACAGTAGCTCTTCTGTGGGATTGGACCAGACGGGCATCAATGAGCCTTGGGCACCTATGATCCTGTTGCGGGTTCACCAATTGTTCTTTCTTGGACCATTTTTGGTAGGTACTAACCACTGCATACTGCTGTTTTGGAGATGCTGTGACCCAGTCATCTAGTCATCACAATTTGGCCCTGGTCAAAGTCACTCAGATCCTTACGCTTCCCCATTTTTCCTTCTTCCAACACATCAGCTTCAGGAACTGACTGTTCACTTTCTGCCTAATATCTCCCCCCACCCCTTGACAGGTGCCATTGTAACAAAATAATCAATGTTATTCACTTCACTTGTCAGTGGTTTTAATGTTGTGGCTGATGGCTATGTTTTTAAATAGGGGACATTTGCAGGTTGTTTTTAAAAATAGATTACTTGTTATTTGCACTTTTCTCACTTTTTCCACTTTTGTTGTATCTGTTTTGTCTGCTTAAAGTTACTATATGAAAACTAACAGCTTAATTTGTGGAGTGAATAATTATAACCTTTATCCAGCAATGGCCTGGCCTCTGATCCAGGAGGTATTCTCCTAGCCTACAACTCTGGCCAGGACAAGTGGTTTTACCTGTCAGTGGTTTTAGTGTTGTGGCTGGGTTAGGGTTGTGGGTGATCGGTGTGCTAAGGAGTTTTTTTGTTAGTGTTCCATAGTCAAATTTTTTTGTCTTTTTGTAAAAAATTTGAAAATATACACTGCTCAAAAAAATGAAAGAAACACTTTTTAATCAGAGTAAACCATCAAGTTAATGAAACTTCTGGGATGTTGATCTGGTCAGTTAAGTAGCAGAGGGGGTTGTTAATCGGTTTCAGCTGCTTTGGTGTTAATGGGTAGGTAGTCCAACTTCTCCAGGATGGCACGTCAATACGGGCATGGAGGAGATTCCAGGAGACAAGCAGTTACTCTAGGAGAGCTGGACAGGGCCGTAAAAGGTCCTTAACCCATCAGCAGGACCGGTATCTGCTCCTTTGGGCAAGGAGGAACAGGATGAGCACTGCCAGAGCCCTACAAAATGACCTCCAGCAGGCCACTGGTGTGAATGTCTCTGACCAAACAATCAGAAAAAGACTTCATGAGGGTGGCCTGAGGGCCCGACGTCTTCTAGTGGGCCCTGTGCTCACTGCCCGGCACCGTGGAGCTCGATTGGCATTTGCCATAGAATACCAGAATTGGCAGGTCTGCCGCTGGCGCCCTGTGCTTTTCACAGATGAGAGCAGGTTCACCCTGAGCACATTTGACAGACATGAAAGGGTCTGGAGAAGCCGTGGAGAACGTTATGCTGCCTGTAACATTGGTCAGCATGACCGGTTTGGTGGTGGGTCAGTGATGATCTGGGGAGGCATAACCCTGGAGGGACGCACAGACCTCTACAGGCTAGACAACGGCACCTTGACTGCCATTAGATATCGGGATGAAATCCTTGGACCCACTGTCAGACCCTACATTGGTGCAGTGGGTCCTGGGTTCCTCCTGGTGCACGACAATGCCCGGCCTCATGTGGCGAGAGTATGCAGGCAGTTCCTGGAGGATGAAGGAATTGATACCATTGACTGCCCCCATGCTCGCCTGACCTAAATCCAATAGAACACCTCTGGGACATTATGTTTCGACACCTCAGACTGTCCAGGAGCTCAGTGATGCCCTGGTCCAGATCTGGGAGGAGATCCCCCAGGACACCATCCGTAGGCATGCATACAAGCACGTGGGGCCCATACAAACTACTGAGTACGATTTTGAGTTGCTGCAATGAAATTTCGGCAAAATGGACTAGCCTGCCGCATCATTTTTTCACTTTGATTTTTGGGGTGTCTTTGAATTCAGCCCTCTGTAGGTTGATAATTCATTTCCATCAAACGATGTGGCATCCTTTCGTTCCTAACACATTACCCAGTCCATAACAGTATAGATATCCAGCATGATTTTTTTCCCATTGAGATCTGATGTGTTTTCAAAGTGTTCCTTTAATTTTTTTTTGAGCAGTTTACAAAATAAAGGAGCCTATTAACCTGAAAATATTCCAGACTTCCACACAGATTATAATGGGAAATGCATGTTTTCGAGATGCTGTATGGAGGATGCAGTTAATGGTTTCCGATTAAATTTTTACTTATGGGCCAAGTGTCATGTCACTGATTTAATTCAGGTTATGTTTAACTGGGCTGCACGTTTATCTGAATAACCCCAAGGCTCACATTTCTTTTTTGGGGCATACTGTGTATTCCTTTAAAGTTTCTGTCATCTTAAAATAGACAGAAATTATTGTGAAGACTCACTTGAGATCACTTGAGTCATGCCAGAATTATTTATATAAATTCTTAATTGAAGTTAACTTGTCTTCAGGTAGGATGGTTTTTTTTTTGCAGTTTTTTTGCTTCCCAGTGTTCTGCCCCAGATTGAAATGGCAATTGCTATTTCACTTTGAGAGCTCAGAACAATTATAACAGAGTGGAGAGCAGACACTTTGGGCTTTTTATAAAAGGCGAAAAAATAAAAATGCAGATGATAGGATATTAAAGTAAGCTTTTTTAACATTTATTATTCTGCTCGCAGAATGGCTATAGATGTTTTAATGGTGTCAGAAAATGACTAATGGAATAAGAATGCAGAAATAACAAGACATTCTGTATTCTGCACAAAATGAAAATATTTGCACCATAATGAAGCAGTTTTATGCCATTGATATTTTTCAGCATGCCAAATTTCACAGCCAAATTAAGCAAGTAATTAAATAAAACCCTGACATAAAGACCACTGGCACTAAAGTCGGTAGACTTTCTCTCTGATTCACTAAAGGCTACAGGTGAAAAACTTTGATGCAGTTCGCAAGGCTTTTAAATATGATCGATCATCCTTGTCATTATACAGTATCACAAAATCAGACAATAGAGGAACCATTAACCTTCCACTCAGGCTTCTGGACTTTTTACAGTGATACAAGCATTGCTAGTTGTGACAGTTTTGTGCTTGTGTAGCAGTAAAGACCCGAGTTTCTACAGACTTGAGTTCTTAGATAATTTTTGTCTGTGAAGGAAAAAAGAATCTGGAGGTCATAGTATGAGCAAACCTGCCTTTCTGCAAGTCGTGAAATGACGAGACAAGAAGTGTTAAACTGAAATGTCCACAGGAGGTAGCAGGTTTTCTCACTGTGTGCTTTAACTTCGGAGTGGTTTGCCTCCAATATACCATGCTTTCAGAAAGAATACACATCAATACAGTGTTGTAGTTCTTGAGGACATCATTACATACTGTATATTTCATACCAAAAGTCTGATAATATAAGGAAAACCCTCAAAATAATTATTCTTATCTGGTTCCATTCAAAAAAGAAATAAACATTTTTTATAACCTCTAAAGTTAAAATACAGGATTATTAGATTCTTTCATTTTTTTTTTGTTAAATATACGGTACATTTGTTTTACATATACGAAGGTACACGTGTATGCATATGGGATGTAGTTTTGTGATAAACGTTGGGGTTTTTCCTCTATTTTGCGTGAAAACTCGTGTAATACATAAACATGGTAGCATAACAGATTCTGCGTTGTCCTGAATATTGTCATTGTGGCTCTCTAGTTCAGGTGCGCTGTTTCCAATCGCAGTAGTCACACTGCAACCGACAGTTGCGAGGCTGGTGAGAAATTGCTCAATTTATACGCACTTTTGATTGACTGCAGGGGAGTCGTCTCGCAAGTGCCATTTAAACCTGTACATGAAGTTGAGCGAATGGCCTTATCCCCATTGGTTCTCATCGTATGTGAGATATGTGCAGCTGTGCATTTTTATAGTCTCATTCTTTCTTCTCTAAATTGTTTTTGAGGCTCCTTTAAATTCACTTGGCAGCAGGTAACCAGGCAACAGGAGGAAGACTAAACCTTGAGGAAATGCAGGGAAATAACAGTTTGTGACCAAGATTTAAATGTAAATGTAAGATGTGTCCCAAAATTAGAAATGCCCACAGACATCCACAGACCTTAACTGCCTGTGGGTAATTGATGTATTAATTGCAACAGATCAGTTTTTGTGTACGTGACATCGCTCAATTCTATCGACAAAATTCATCCTGCGTAGCAAAAAAGATAAAAGATCCATTTCTCTAATAATTCTTTTGTGCATATAAATAGGGGTATTGGGTGTAAAGTCTGGCTTTAAATGAGTTTCTTGTATCTTACATGACATAAATATTGCACGTTTATGAGATATGTTTATGTAAGTTTATTCTGCTTTCATTTTCCGCACAGGTTACCCCACCCCCCAGGGTCTACTCCTCCTTGTTTATCACCCAGTGATTCTGGGACAGGCTCCAGGACAAGGTCCTGACCTGCCCAAGTGGTTAGTGCAAGTCAGTGAGAGTGAGCTTTTCTGTACCGGTATCAGAAATGTCTAAGCAAATGTCGAATAACTGAAAATGGATGGATGAATGAACATTGGTAATAGGATGCTTAGTTTCTAAGTGTCTTGGACATTCAGATGAGCAACATTAAAAACCTGGCCACTCCACTGAAAGTTACCCTCATACCGGCATTTGTTAAAAGTCTTGGGAGCTGCACATGAAATATTCAGCACATAATTGTAAAAATAGGCCATTAAAATATGACGCCTTACTTTCTGCTATGTATCACACTCATTTGCTATGTTGCATCTTGATCTTTGTCTCATTTTAACAGATTTGCATGAGCTGGCACCTAAACACGCTGGTACAGTGTCACATCTTGGCGTGAAAATTGCATGCTTTACAGAATAGCACCCCAGTGATATATATTTATGAGCAAAATGCTTTTTCCCATATATCTGATAAGTGCATTGCTATATATCAGTGAAGGTGCATAATCTTAGATTTCTCATTTTGCTACCAGCTTTGCTGGATAAGCAGTGATTTAAACCTCTTGACCTCATCCACTTTCATTAACTGCTTGTCCTGTTCAGCATCACATCAGTCCAGAGCTTCAGAATGACTGGGCGTAAGGCTAGGAAGGGTACACACTGGACAGAACACCAAACCATCAGAGGGTAGCCATACAATCACACAGTTATATACTGCAGGCACTTTAGGGTGACCTGTCAGTCTGAAGCATGTATCTTATGACTGTGGGAGGAAACCAGAGCACCTTGAGGGAATCTATGCCAACATACAAACTCTGCATAGGCTAAGCTAAGCTGGATTCCGTCCTGTTATCCAGTGCTGCCCACTACACCACCATGATGCCCTGTTCTTGACCTACAAGGGTATGAAATTAGATGTGGTTTATTCCATGAATTCATTCTTGGTTCTACTCTTTTACCTGAAGAATCTGATATTTACCTGCTAAAATATATAGAGGGCACTGCATAGTCTTTTTATTCAATATATTAGAATTGGATTTGACACATCACAAGCAATACAGCACTAATGTTGGGAGCTTCATTGTAATTTATCATTTAGGCTGGGTAACATTTGTTCATTTCTACTGTTTGTATAAGTACTTTAATAAAATCTGATACTTGTTTATAAAAAAAATGGTTTAAAACCAGACAGAAATGTGTGCTTTTGGAAAGCATTATATTCAAGGTCATCAAAGTAGATGCTCTGCTGAGTAAAATAATTATATATTTGTGCAGGGGAAAACAGCGAGGTTCCTCCGGAACTGGCAGATCTTTGGTTATTAGACCATTTCTCTGATTCTAGCTTTGTTGCTACCATATTCCAGCTTTACAGAGTAAATAAAAAAGGACCTCGGTAAAAAAGAGGGCAAGCCAGAGCATGACAACTTTTGGCAACAATTTTGTAATGTTCTAATTTGCTCACAAATGGAAAAACTCCCCAGACATCATCTTGACATTTTGCAGCTGGAAGTCTAGAGCAATATTCACGAAATAAGCATATAAAATGTCATAACTGATTGCCAGTGTGAAATGTTAAAAAATTCTACCCAAAAGGGGAAAATACATTGCATTGTCAAGTTAAAATACCTTGTTAAATTTTGCAGTTTTACTAATTTTAGTATTTTCTTATCTATGATTGTGCTTGTTTCATTTTAAGGGATCTACGGTGGGCAACTTTCTTGGACTCACACTTAGTCCAGTGAATAACAAATTAATAACTAAAACAAATTATTCTGGAGTGACTATCTGCAAATACATAAGCTCACATGGAAGTCAGAAAAAGTACAAACACACCAAGTTCAACCATCAGAAATGCTGATGAATGAAAGTTGTTGACTCTTAAACGGTTTGCTGTGCTTTAAATATTTGCTCTTGTAGAGCGGGCATTGTTTGCTGTTCAGTGCTCACGTGTACCAATTAAACACGAGCCACCTGCTACAGAGCACAAAGACAGGCGCTGCAGCAAGTGGCTAGCATGACAGACAGAATCAATTTGGCCAAAATAAATAGAATGCCCCGGGTCAATTATTTTCCCCTCCCTCTGTCCTTCAGAAAGAAACGCCGTCTCTGGTGTTCAGCGAAGCAGACTGTATGGAGGTGGAAGTCTATAAATAAAGCATTGTGCAGGTGCACCTTTTTTTGCTCTTCCTTAATTGCCAGCTGTATTTACAGAGGTCTCCTGGAACATAAATGGGGTAGGAGATGCTGTGGTGACACGGAGCAGTCAGATGTGTGTGCTGAGTAGACAGGTTCTTTCCCGAGGGAGCACCCAAGTAGGAGTGCACCGTGCAGTTACAGAAACAAATAAAAATTTCTGTTCCTTTTCTTGGTTGTGTATTTTAAAAGAGATTGTGATGGAGACCATTATCAGTTATGGGAGAGATGGGGGGGGGTCTGACAGTACCATGTTATGCAATTACAATTTTGTTCATTTCTCCTTCTATAATGATGTTTATGTGTATCTTCCGTAATGACGTGTATGTGAATCCAATGGAAAACAGATATGCGCCTTCCGCTCAGAAAACAAGCAGATCCAGCTTCCTGAAGGCCAGGAGAGAATCTTTTATTCACCTTCAGCTGACTGTGACTGACAGTGAAGGAGCTCTCACTTGATGTGAGGAAATGGGGCTGGAGCTCAGTGTCTGGGTTCGAATCCACTGCGTGCCATCAGTAAAGTCTCACAAGGGATTCAGCAGTTCTGCCTTTGTGTCACAGCACAGTGCTGCAGTGTTCTGAAATGTGCAAAACCCTGGAAAATGTGATATGAGCTTAACAGCCAAATGCGTTTGCAGCACGAGTACCGCCTCTCTGCGCTTTAAGCCAACTTTAAAAAAGGCAAGTTGAAATAATAAATAATAGTGGAAGCTAATAAATATAGCTGCCTTCCTTCTTACACCATTGCTTCTGTGAATTGGAAATAATCATAAACAGCTTGTGTGTTCCATTGTGGTTTGATAGGCGTTCTGTCACATTTCCCATGTTAAAGGTCCATGTTTTGTGTAGTGTGGCTTCCATTAAATAAAGAGCAGTCAGTCTCTGGAGCAAAAGTGTAATGTTTGAGCATCAGAATGAAAATGTGTGTGTGTGTGTGTGTGTGTGTGTGTGTGTGTGTGTGTGTGTGTGTGTGTGTGGACAGCAGCTGCCCCAAAACTGCAGTAATGTATTTTAAAAATGTCTTTGTCAAGCTTAATGGTCAAACTTTAATTTTATTCTGGTGCATTTAAGTTCGGCCTGCTGTTTTGGAGGAAACAGTGCAGACAGTGGGGGGACATTGAGTAAATATGCAATTTTTAGTGGAACCAAAGTTATTTAATGCGTGTTCATGGTGCATAGAAAAAGCAGTTTATTTTACGCTGCGCTGGCATATATTGGATGCGAGCAGCTTCTCTGTACGTGTCTCCCAGAGAATTTTTGTAAGAAAATATTTGCATGGCTGCTGCCGTGTCAGCAAAGTAATGTTTGTTTCCTAAGTGTGAGCTTTGCCCCAAGGAAGAAAAATAAGAATTTGAGAAAGCTGATGGCCTGCTCTTTATACCCCAGCTTAACTACCCTGGTATTTGTCATACTGTATTGAATTCTCAGTTTGCTTCTTCCCGTTGACTCATTTCACAACACTCTTCCATTAGTTGCACTCACTTGTGAGTTGCGAAAGACCCAATGACCAAGAAAAATTGCCTGCATCAAGTTTTGATAAAAAAGTTTGGTTACGTAGTCACTCATTAAACTAAGCTTGCTTATATTACTTCTGCCTTGCGTTTAATTGAATCATGTTCATCAAATTATAATTTGTCATGGGGTAAAAGGCATATTGATTCCAGACTGCATGGGGAATGGGGAACAAAGAAAAGGAAACAAGAGTCTGTGTTTTTGGAGAAACTCTTGAACTGTTCTTAGTGAGTTGTACAGTATTGTGATGACATTGAAACAGGTCCATGTGCAACACTGGTAGAGACCCAGAGAGACTCAGGACTAAGCTTTGCTTGCTCATGGAGTATTAGCTCTTGGGGGAATTCTGTTGGAATCAGTCATTTCAGATTATTATTATTATTATTATTATTATTATTATTATTATTATTATTATTATTATTGTTGTTGTTGTTGTTGTTGTTGTTGTTGTTGTTGTTGTTGATGATAAATGATTCATTTTTTTAACATTTAGAGAAATTTCTGTTTTTTCCCTTTGAGGTTACATAAGTATTTTATGTCAATAAGCAGCAAAAGTTCTGCATTATTGTTTCATGCTGTAACGCAATAGAATGTAAACAAAAGAAAAGTGAAGGGGGTGATCACTCTTATCAAAGCTGAGGACTCTCACATTTTTGGTCAGATCCAAATAAGATGGAGACAGACTTGACCATCATCAACAGACTGTAGCCTGACCACAAGATATAATGCGTTACATGAACAGTTCTTGAGTCAGCAGTTCTTGTACTGTTTTGCTTTTATGGTTTGAAAGTCTTAATTAATTTGTGCTTTATCTAGATTAATTTTAACTAATTGGGCAGTGAATATAACTTAAAATTTTTGAGATTTCATTTTTATTTTAAGTATTGGCTTATGGTGCATCAGCTGCAGGAGCAGAATAATTTTCAGTCATTGGTATGTATTAATAAAGCTACTTTCTGCTTGTTTACTTGGCACAAGAAAGAAGGGTTGCCACATATTATTTCATCCGATTACTCGGTGACTTGGTCCTCCTCTGTGGTAGGGTGTAAAAGCCATTTTGCCTTTGGCATGCCGGATTGAATTCATAAATGGCATGCATTTTGATTAAAATGTGCTACTGAGAGGCATTCCAAAATTGTGCAACAAATGGTAATAGAATATCTTATCAGTGTACAACAGCCTGGTCCAACTACCCACAGAGAGTTAACGTTTTATCTAAGGTGTCATAGTCAAAAACCTGAACCAATCGAAAATCAAACCTGCTGCTGTGCATCTCAGCCTTTTTAATCAATGAAGAATTGGTGTCTGCTTGCCTATGACATTCAACATTTTTTTTTTTTTGTCTTTGCGTGTCCACGGGATAATTGTGTTTTTTGTTTTGCTTCTCCCATCAAATTTTGGGGAAAAAAATCGGAAAGACACAAACAAGTAAATGTGTCGCCTTAAAATATCCTTGTAAATTGTAATCGAAGCTAAGCGATCAGACAAGCTTGTGAAGCAAAGCAGGCTTACAAAAAGGGTGTAACAAAGAATTTGTCCAAAAATAGCAAGATAGTTGGAATATTTTACTTGATTTGTGATAAAATTGGACACTTTCCAAACAAAAATCCAGATGATGCTGTTAGTGACATCATACTGTTTATGTTGTTGGATTTTTAAAAATATTTTACCCTAATTTATTGTCCACCTGTCCATCAGGTAAGTATTAGAATGATTCTTCCTGCCTGCCTATGAAAATTTAAGCAAATTACCTGTCCTGGGCAGTCAGAAATCTGTTGTTGTCAAGCCCTGTATGAGACAGAATTGTTTCTTTTTTATAGCTGGGCAGCATAGAAATTTAAGAGTGCATTTATAACCTCTTGACATCAGTCAATCAAAAAATGCAAATGCTGGCAGAAGGTCAGTTGTGCCACTGGCATCCCTTTCAGCTTATCTAGGTGTGGAACATCTGTCGAACCACCTAAAGCCAAGAATATCACATTTCTGCAGAAACTGACATGCGGCAAAATGTTCTTTGATGCGTCATGCCAATAAGTTTCAACTTTGCTTTCAGCGAATGGCAGTTTTTTTTGTTTTTTTTTTCCCAGTATGCAGTATTTTATTCCCTTACACTGGACGGCAGTTACACAGTTCTTTAAACTGCTAAGTTTGGCCTTCAGAGCTGCTATGGGGCATAGTGTCCTGGTGTCTGCAGCCCCTTGTCACACTCCCTTGCCCCCCCCACTGTAAAAGCTCTGCTTGACAAGGGCTGGCCACCTCATGAACTGCTTCCCTCTCCATGTTGGTCATGTTGAGGTGGACAGCACTTTTGCTCCTGCGATCCTGATGCAGGTAAAACCAAATACTGCACTTGTCAAAGTGTGGCGAGCGCTTTTTGTGGAGTTTTACTGAGAAAGGGATAACTGGGTCATTGCCTGATGCCACTGTGGTCTCTTCCTGGGGGGGGAAAAAAAAAAAAAAACCTTTTTAAAGCCATTTTTGTTTTGTCTCGATTATGGCATTTTCACAGCATTTTCACAGTGATTTGCTAGTTGGTTAGCCCTAACTCAGTTGTTGATGCTGTTATGTGCTTATGTAACCCAGGGGCCCTCACCTCTTCTCCTTGGTTTATACTTGTGTGTGCTGGAAATTGATTAAAGATCCTGGACTAAGCTCAAGTTAAATGAACAGCATGTCCCAGTGTGACACTGCGTGACACTAAATTTGTGCTACTCTAATAAAATTGTGCAAGGTCTTCCAGTGTAATGTACTATTCATTTGGTCCTTCCTGAAACTTAAGCAAAACCGAATGAGTATTGAACCCCTTTCGGATTTAATCAATCTTTTAACTTAATTGCTGAAAGGTTTAAAACTATTAAGAGCCATGTTTGTAACATCTGTTTAGCTCAAATGATGATCACTGAAAATGAAGAAACCTCTGCTTGTCTATTCACTATTATTGGTACCATTCACACCATTTAAAAGCTGCGTCATCTGCTTTAATGCTATTTGAATTCTACTGTACACCCACTCAACAATTCAGAAAAGCATTATTAACACTGATGGCAAAAAACCTTTTTAGTCGTATAGCCTCACAGTGGAGATTCTGTGACATCTAGCACTGGCACTTCTCCCTCCTATCGATTTACTTTTGATTTAAGGTATCTTGTTTCGCAAATGTTTAGTTAAGGTAAGACTTCTTTCTAACTTTTAATCATTTCTACACTTTATGCTTTTCAATTATTTTTTTGTAGTAATTGGAAGTCACTGAGTTATCAAAGTGTCTCCTAAAAAAAAGACAATAGTTCTCAAAGGCAACAATGTGGTTGACACTGAGGTTTTTTTTTCCTGTCAGTCTGCTGTCCGAGCTTCATTTAAATACAAATGTTTCTTATAACGGCCAAAATTATTCAATTTAATTTAGTGGCATAATCTTGGGGATGTAAAAAACAGGTTTTATTCAGTGGCTTAGGGCATCTCAGTAAAATACTGAACAGACAGTTCCTCTACCTTATGCGCTTGCTTTACTGATATTGCACTTTCCCACAGAAGCAGGACATAGTTATTGAATTTGGTCATCTCCCATGATGAAATATATGCAAAACTACATGACAACATTATCCTAAATCTTTTGTTAGCGCTAAAGTGAAATGGCAGTAGTATCTGTGCTTGGGTAAAATGATGTACACTACCGGTCAAAAGTTTTAGAACACCTAATTTTTTTCAGTTTTTATGGAAATGCATGCAGTTTAACATCTTAATGTTTCGTGAAATCAAGGCATAGAACAGAAAAACTATGGAAAATTTTTTTTAAAAAAGTCAAGGAATCATTAGGTGTACAAAAGTTTATTCAAATTTTTTGATTCATCAAAGTAGCCACCTTTTGCTGATTTAACAGCCAAACACATGGTATTCTTTCTATAAAGATCTTCCCAACACTGTTGCAGAAGTTTATTTGTTCTATGCCTTGATTTCATGAAACATTAAGACATTAAACTGCGTGCAGTTCCATAAAAACTGAAAAAAAAACCTGAAGTGTTCTAAAACTTTTGACCGGTAGTGTAGGTACACAATTGTAAAGCTTACTATCTAATGTGGTAAATCACTTTGGGAAACGTTGTCTTGTAAATAGTAATGTGGTGGTTATGACCTGCCTAGTATGAAATAACTAAAGTATACTACCGGTCAGTTTTTTTTCAGTTTTTATGGAACTGCACCCAGTTTAATGTCTTAATGTTTCATGAAATCTTGGGAAGATCTTTCTGACAGAGAAAGATGAAATACTGTTTCCACCACCATTTCCTTTGTGTTCGAATGTGGAGTAAAGTCAGGATGTCGGGTCATGGTTACAGCAGCAGCAAATATTTTTGGATGGAGGGTATTCAGCTTGGCAAAGTAACTCCACAGCCATCTAACTGACATCTAACATCTTTAGCTGATATTGTGCATTTCATGATGAAAACAGACATTTGAGCCATTAAAAAAGACTGTGATGAAGTAATAATATGGGGTATTATTTAATATGTGAAAGAGGCTGCGGTGTTCTTACTGCGTGTTTTTACCATACTGGTTCTCTCTATCTCAGAGGAAGTAATCTGTTGTGCCAAGTTGCACTGTGGCAATCCGTTTTGGTCTGAAATGCATGAGATTTTTGTTTATGTTGTGTGTATTATATTTTAGATTCCTAAAGTAATTCCTATGCCTTTGATTGTTCATGTCATGCTGAAATAAAGGCAAAAAAAAAAACCTTAAACTACCGTGCCTGTATTTATTGGCACAATACAAATATTACAGGGAATTATAAGTGCTTTTAACACATTTTATGAGATTTTTAATTGTGTCGGCATTGTCATGTGCACCAATAGTAACTAATACAAACAGTTTTCTGACTGAATTCAAATGTGTGTAAGGAGTGTTTTATGAAGTGATTCATGTTTTTACTCAGTGTTGCTGCATTTTGTGTCATTAAAGCAATCTGCATTGAAGGATCACATCTTATATCCAGCCATAAAAACTTAATGAGGAGAAAAAACCTTCACTTTTGCAATTTCACTCTCCACTAAACAAATGTATGGCTACTTAACTGACAATACTTTTATTGGCTTAAGGAAATAAAAAGTTTGTCATTGTAGACAACTTTAATTTCTTTAAAGCATAAATCTGTAAATTATAAATGATACTATGCCACATGTTTTAAAATAAAACCAAAGAACTGTATCTGTAGTCAGCATCATATTTGTTTCTTATAACCCAAGTGCAGCACAACGGCACAGTTTAGGAGGGAGAATCCAGCTCGGCCCGTGTAGTTTGCATGAGGTTCCTCCACGTGCTCCAGTTTTCTCCCACAGTTCAAAGACGTGTTTTAGGCGAACTTGGTAACTTTCAGTTGTTCCAAAGCGTGCGAAAGAGTGCGTGCGATTGCTGTGTGACACACTGATCCAACCACCGACTGGCACGGAGAAGAGATGACTGACTTCGTAATGTAACAAATGGACGGTCCTAAAGTGTAAGCGCAGGAAAGGTTGCAATTTGGCCTCCTTGAGAACAACGATTCAGATACTCGAAAGCAAACTGCTTAAGCATTTGATCTAAATGGCATGAGCAGGTGACAAGTGTGAAACTTGATTGTACGCACTTGCGGCGCTTCTTAATACATTTGCGGTTCTGTTGGACGTGTCCTGCTTCGTCTCCTGTTTAATTTGAGTGCTCTTATACTCTATCGTTATTCAAGGCACACAGATGAAGCTCCCACTTAACATTAAGTGCTTGGACTCGTTCCTCGACAAGTTTCGTGTTAGCAACTAAAATATGCACAGCTAATCATCGAAGCTGGAGTTGGCCACCGGCTGTTGCATACCTATTAGCCTTCTGGATATGAAGCGCGAAGAAGACATTTCCCCAACTGGATCCCAGAGTACTTTTCACGTTTGACCGGTAATGACGGTATGGTCCATGGCACAAAAGTCGGGGCAAAAAAACAGATAAAAGATAGCAGTGCTCTGAATTGCTTCCTTATCTTGGCTTCTTCTTCTTCTTCTTCTTCTTTCGGCTGCTCCCGTTAGGGGTCACCACAGCAGATCAATTGTTTCCACTTCTTCCTGTCCTCTGCATCTTTCTCCGTCACCCCCACCACTTGCATGTCCTCCTTCACCACACCCATAAATCTCCTCTTAAGCCTTCCTCTCTTCCTCTTGCCTGGCAGCTCCATCTCTAGCATCCTTCTCCCGATATATCCAGAATCTCTCCTCTGCACATGTCCAAACCAACTCAATCTTGCCTCTCTGACTTTGTCTCCAAACCATCTAACCTGGGCTGACCCTCTAATATACTCATTTCTAATCCTGTCCATCCTCACACCCAATGCAAATCTTAACATCTTTAACTCTTCCACCTCTAGCTCTGCCTCCTGTCTTTTGGTCAGTGCCACCGTCTCCAACCCGTACAGCATAGCTGGTATCACTATCATCTTGTAGACCGTCCCTTTGACTCATGCTGGTACCCTTCTATCACAAATCACTCCTGACACTCTTCTCCACCCACTCCACCCTGCCTGCACTCTCTTCTTCACCTCTCTTCCAGACTCCCCATTACTCTGAACTGTTGATCCCAAGTATTTAAATTCATTTACTTTCGCCAACTCTATTCCCTGCATCCTTACCATTCCTCTGTCCTCCCTCTCATTTATGCACATGTATTCTGTCTTAGTCCTACTGACCTTCATTCCTCTTCTCTCTATAGCATATCTCCACCTCTCCAGGGTCTCCTCAACCTGCTCTCTACTCTCACTACAGATCACAATGTCGTCTGCAAACATTATAGTCCACGGTGACTCCTGTCTGATCTCATCTGTCAACCTGTTCATTACCATTGCAAACAAGAAAGGACTCAAAGCTGATCCTTGATGTAATCCTACCCCCACCTTGAAAGCATCCGTCACTCCTACCGCAGACCTCACCACTGTCACACTGTCTTTGTACATATCCTGTATCACTCTTACATACTTCTATGGCACACCTGACTCCCTCGTACAATACCACAGCTCCTCTCTAGGTACCCTGTCATATGCTTTCTCTAAGTCCACGAAGACACAATGCAACTCCTTCTTACCTTCTCGATACTTCTCCATCAACACCCTCAGAGCAAACATCGCATCTGTAGTACTCCTTCTCGGCATGAAGCCATACTGCTGCTCACTAATTGTCACCTCCCTTCTTAACCTAGCTTCCACTACTCTTTCCCATAACTTCATGCTGTTGCTGATCAATTTTATCCCTCTGTAGTTACTACAGCTCTGCACATCACCCTTATTCTTAAAAATTGGTACCAGTACACTTCTTCTCCACTCCTCAGGCATCGTCTCACTTTCCAAGATTACATTAAACAATCTGGTTAAAAACTCCACTGCCATCTCTCCTAAACACTTCCATGCTTCCACAGGTATGTCATCTGGGCCAACAGCCTTTCCATTCTTCATCCTCTTCATAGCTGTCCTAACTTCCTCCTTGCTAATCCATTGCACTCCCCTATTCATAATCCCTACATCATCCAACCTTCTCTCTCCCTCATTCTCTTCATTCATCAGCCCCTCAAAGTACTCTTTCCATCTGCTCAACACACTCTCCTCGCTTGTGAGTACGTTTCCATCGCTATCCTTTATCACCCTAACCTGCTGCACATCTTTCCTAGCTCAGTCCCTCTGCCTAGCCAATCGGTACAGGTCCTTTTCTCCCTCCTTAGTGTCCAACCTCTCATACAATTCACCATACGCCTTTTCTTTAGCCTTTGCCACTTCTCTCTTTGCCCTACGCCTCATCTCCTTGTACTCCTGTCTACATTCTTCATCTCTCTGTCTATCCCACTTCTTCTTCGCCAGCCTCTTCCTCTGTATACTCTCCTGTACTTCCTCATTCCACCACCAGGTTTCCTTGTCCGCCTTCCTCTGTCCAGATGTCACACCAAGCACCTTTCTAGCTGTCACCCTTACCACTTCTGCTGTAGATGCCCAGCTCACTGGTAACTTTTCACTGCCACCCAATGCCTGTCTTCATTCCTCCCTGAACTCCACCTTATAGTTTTCCTTTTTCAACTTCCACCATTTGATCCTTGGTTCTGCCCTCACTCTCCTTCTCTTTTTGATCTCCAAAGTCATCCTACAAACCACCATCTTATGCTGCCTAACTATGCTTTCCCCTGCCACCACTTCGCAGTCTACAATCTCCTTCAGTCTGGCCCTCCTGCATAAGATATAATCCACCTGTGTGCATCTTCCTCCACTCTTGTACATCACCCTGCATTCCTCCCTCTTCTTAAAATACGTGTTTACCACAGCCATGTCCATCCTTTTTGCAAAATCCACTATCATCTGACCTTCTGCTTTCCTGTCCTTGACACCATACCTACCCATCACCTCCTCATCTCCTCTGTTCCCTTCACCAACATGCCCATTGAAATCCGTTCCAATTACCACTCTCTCTCCCTCAGGTACACTCTTTACCACTTTATCCATATCACTCCAGAATTTTTCTTTCTCATCCATCTCACACCCAATTTGCGGGGCATATGCACTAACAACATTCATCATCACACCATCAGTTTCCAGTTTCATAACCATCACTCTGTCGGACACTCTCTTCACCTCCAAAACACTCTTGACATACTGTTCCTTCAGGATAACCCCTACCCCGTTTCTCCTCCCATCCACACCATGGTAAAACAGTTTAAACCCCCCTCCGATACACCTAGCCTTACTCCCCTTCCATTTGGTCTCTTGCACATGCAATATATCAACCTTCCTTCTCTCCATCATATCAGCAAGCTCTCTCCCTTTACCAGTCATAGTACCAACATTCAAAGTTCCTACCCTCATGTCCACTCTCTTAACCTTCCTCCTCTCCTCCTTCCTCCGGACATGCCTTCCTCCTCTTTTCCTTCGGCCTCTTCTCCTTCTTCGGCCAACAGTAGCCCAATTTCCGCCAGCACCCTGTCGGCTAGCAGTGCTGGTGGCGGTGGTTGTTAACCCGGGGCTCGACCAATCCGGTATGGAAATTTGTATTTTTGTCCGCATATTTGGTTTGGCACATTTTTACGCCGGATGCCCTTCCTGACGCAACCCTCTCCATTTATCCGGGCTTGGGACCAGCACAAAGAAATGCACTAGTAACTTTGAACGTGGCTTGATCGTTGGTACCAGTTGCTAGGGTTTTTACATTGCAGAAACATCCAGTCTCGTGCAATTTTTGGGGACATTTCTAAAAATATGACAGTGCCCTTACCTTTACTACTGTATTGTTCCATTTCTTAGGTCAATAGAGCTGCTAAACAGGTGTACCTAATAAATTGGCCTGTGAGTTTTCATAGCATATTCACTTTTATTGTTTTATAACTAATACAATGTAGGCTGCCATAGTTTTAATAAACAGAAGCTTATATATACTGTACATCCATTTTTGGTCATTTTGTTACAAGGCACATAAAGGTTTAAACGTGTAAAACAATTATAAGATCTGTAAAGGTTTGTATAGTTTTAAGTTTTACTCAGTTTAAATATGCTGTACATCTATTTTTCTTGTTTTACTTATATAATTTATAAAAGTTTCCATAGTGTAAAGGAACTATCATTTCACATATACTGTAAATCCATTTTAGTGTAGCTGTTTTTTTATTTGATGTATAAAGATTTTTTGTGTAAAAAAGTTCACATGTAATGTTTATATGTTTGTTTCATTAAATGACAAATATCTCTTTAGTGTAAACCAATGTTTCCCCTTTCATTATATTATATGCTTTGTAAAAGTTTGCACTATACAGTAAAACAGTAATCATCTTCACATAGGTATCAAATTTTGTAGTTTTTATGCTTTTTTGTACAAAGTTTTCTCTAATATGCATCAATAGCTGGTTCATCTACATGTTCATTTTTGTAATTTTGCTACTTTATGTAGATGGGATTTATGTTCTCTGTTTGTGCATAAGGTTCTTAGAAGATAACTTCACGCTCGATACAGGGCCTGAGAGACAGCAATTTGATTCTGAGGCTGCAAAGCCCGTTGAGCAGTGAGTGAAGCACAGCAAGTGGGGACCGCCAAGAGGGTAGGGGAGAAGCTGCCCCGGGGGCATTGTGTCATACGAATGCACCTCCTGGCTGACATAGGCACCCCCTGCCCCCCACAGCACTGCAGCCCTTTGTCATGCCGATGGAGGCAGCAGGCTTTGCCTTTTGTCACATGCAAAGGAGAGCACAACAGAGACAGAAAGAGAGAGGAGTGAGAGCGAAAGAGTGGGGGGGGGGGACGAATGAGAGAGAAGGTCTCCTCCTCCTCCTCCTGTGGCCCGGCCCCAGTCCTCCACGTCACCGCCAAGCGAGACAAAACAAGCGGCCACCACCCGTGCTGCTGCTCACTCACTTGCACGCACTGTCAGGCCACGCGTGCGCAAGTCACCCGCACAGGCACTCACACACACAGCTTCCTGCTTGCAGACCCCCCCCAACCATACACCCTGCACTCTGCTCACGGCAAGGGCTGCTCAGCATCCTCCTTGACACGGGCACCGAGACAAGAAGGAGGAGGACGTAGGAGCCAGCTGCTGCCGAGAGAAATGGAAGAAGGAGCCATTCTCCCGGGAGAACAACCATCGACTGAACACGCCGGATCCTCCTGAGGGGGCGCCACATCAGAAAGCTGCCCCGGAGGGTCTCTCCCATCTCCCCGCTTGCGCCACATAGTCTTCAGGACTCAGGACAGCTCCCTGGCACAAGGGAGAGAGCGCGTGTGTCAGTGTGTACTTGTGTATACGGGATCAAGGACAATTCAGGAGCAGACAGACACACATCAGGTGTTAGGGGTGTTACCCCACTGGACTCCTCACCCGCTTGCCCTGTCACCAGCAACAGCATTACTGACACTATGGCTGGTGTGCAACAGGGGGAGAAGCAGCTATTTGAAAAGTTTTGGAGGGGGACCTTTAAAGCGGTGGCCAGCCCCAGGCCGGAGAGCATCATTGTGGCCAGCATCACTGCCAGGAGGGCAGTTGTCAGGTGAGCACTTCTCACCCACACGCTTCTGTAACCTTCGCTTCTGAAATTAGGCAGCTACACACAAATGTTTTCTATTTCACCATGCTTTTAAAGATAAAGATAACATGTTGCCAAACAAGATAGGGAATACCTTCGCCTGCTTCCATATTTTTATATCATGGTATCATATATCATCATGAGATTATATTTAAAAAAATAGAAACTGGTGGAATTCAGACTTGTACCTGTTGGCTTCTGGAAACAGTTCTCTGTGTGTTGAATTAGCAAATATCAATTTCATTGTACTTTCAAGGGACATACATTGCAGACACACACCAAAAGCACAACCAAGTCAAATTATTTGTCTAATTATGATTGTAATGTGTGCGCACACAGTTACAGCTTTCATGTACTGTACAGGTATTATGTTATTTAAGGATTATATATATTAAAACAAATGTAGTAATTCAATCATTTAATCTATTTATTTATTACCTACTATATGCAGTAGCAGATAACTGACCATTAAAATGAAAATTGATAGCATAAAGTGAAATGGAAGCAATTTAAAGCAACACGGGAGACACTTCTCTGCCTGAGTTTTGTTATGTTGTGCTGTTGCTGAGGAATTGCACAGAGGTCATATACTCTGCGATGGGGCCCAAACTCACAGATAGGCTACCTGTGCCCACAAAAGCTCTGTCAAGAATGGAAGATTCATAACAAAGAGCATATCTGACTCCACAGCTGTCAGCATCATTTAGGTCTGTCAGTTAAAACTGAAATTGTGCCCTGCAGGCTCTGTATTTAGTTTTGTCTTTCAAATGACATTTCATGACAAATTTTGGAATTGGACTTTAGTAAGAATGAACGATTCTGTCAAAACGAAATTAGACAGCTAATTGTAGGAAAAGGGTACATAAATATGGCTTCTGAGTTTTACTGGTTTGAGTTACTAACTCAGTGAAATGATAAAATGTCCTGTATTTGCTCCAAAAGCAAATGTGTATTAAATAAACTAAGGGGTGTTCATGTACTCTTACTTACATTATTTATGTTATTTGCATGCATTGGGAAAAGATTACAGGGAAAAATCATACAATGTCTTGTATTTACAAAATTCAAATACATGTATTAAATCGAGTGGGGTTATATTGTTATTTTATGATACTTCTTCAATCACCTTTGATCAAAGCATCAAAAAAAGTTTATCACAAAAACATTAAACATTTCTCAAGGAACCTGCTAATAATTTTTATTCAGTTTGAGCTGAACGCCATGCAACGGTTCAGTTTAAGATTACCTATTTTATTTTGAATAAAAATATTTGCTTTTTGAAGGCATAACTTGTGCAGAACCCACTCCGATAGAGCTTTTGTTTCATGAGGGATTGGATGACATTGGTTGTTCACGCAAGAGATCCAAGGGAATAGCAGCAACGCTCTAAACACACATTGCTTCATTACTATGGGAGATTCCACCATGGTGCTTCCACCTTCACTCTGTTGCCAGAAACGATATTCAAAGAATATAGAAACAACAAGGTAGTGCAAAATGGCTATAGGAGGAAGAGAACTGGCTATAGGCTTGTACAAGGCATCCCCCCATGGTTCCCCTGCCCTCGGCATAATTGTTCAGACGGTAACGGGAGAGCACACAGGTCCCTGATGGATCCTTCTGCCTCGCCCCAAGCCTTTCCTGTTCTGCCAAAGTAACATCATTGTTCAGGGTGGCTAAATGCTGGATGACAGAGCAGCATTTTGCAGAGACCACGGGAAGGGAAAAGTTACAGTTGTCCTTTCTGTACCCTCTCATTGTGCACCAACCTTCCATCTGCCCATCGGGGGTCGCCGTGAGGGTAAGGACCCCCACCTCTCACTGACACCCCCCCTCCCCGCCTTTTACACTCCCAGCACCAAAGAGAGAATAAGACTGAGTTCCCCGGCTTTACAGCTGGAGGGCCTTGCCGTGGGTCATTATGGACTGCAAGCTGTTTTGTTCTGCGGAGCGCTTCATTAAAAATGCAGGGCGGACCACAAACGGGGGGCTGGGGGGGGACCGGACCAGCAATGAAGCAGATGGCAGACAGGGAGGCAGATGAGGGAAGGGGGAGGGGGTGTGTGTCTGTGTATGTGTGTGTGAGGAAGGGATAGTGGGAGGGTGGGTGGTGGATGGAGGGGGAGGGGGCAAAGCTCTTACCCCAGCAGATGCTAGCAAACAAGGAGGAGAGGAGAGGGATTAGAGTGTGCGCATCAAAAGGAACAGGAATCGCATGAACAGGGATTGGTACAAAAGAACATGGTAGAAAGGGACAGATGCCATTCAGCGCTGAATGTGGCTGCTGTTTCTTTTCTCAGCCTGTCCCTCAATTTACCGGTGTACAAATGTGGTGTCAAAAAAGACATCATGGTGTCACCAGTGTTGCGAGCAGTTTGAGGTTATCTGATTTTATGTGCCATTTTAAAATACACAGAACCAGAAGCGAGTGTGATGCAGACATAGGTTCAGCTCAGCAGCGGGCTTGCCCTTGTGTGGCTGACTTCTCAAGACAAGAGAGGTTCCTTTTGTAGGCTGCTAATAATTTGATCCCCTTCCTGAAATAGAATAATAATTTCATACTTTTGTGTTCTTTTTCAAAGAGGTTTTGTAATAATCAAAATGGAAAACTGGCACATTTATCTCTTAGAGGTCATGTAGCATCTTGTGCTGCCATCCTGGATGGGGGTCATTGCGAGTGGGTGGTGACAGGGTATGGGGGACTGTTGGCTGGAGCAAGAGACCAATTGAAGGAAAAGCTTTTCGGGCAGCCTCATTTGTTGCTCTTTTCTGAGTATTCATCTTCAGAGGTTTCCCTGGCAATTAAAAGGCTAGGGTGTCTCATTCTGAAATCCCCCCGCATTCTCAGGGAGCCGATCTGGCCGCACAGTCCTTTAAATAGCAGTAATAACATTTACAGCACATCTTCTGGCTGAGGGTTATGCGCACAAAATGAATATGGTCCACCCACACTGCCGTTATAAGGCCTTAAAACTGAAAGCAGCCAATGACACGCCTGGTTATATAAGACATGTGACAACGTATAGCAAAAAAAAAAAAAAAAAAACAACTCAAGGGTGATATCTTACAGCTATGGCGTGAATGTTGAAATTAAAATAATTTCTAAGGCACTGAAAGGTCTTATTGAGTGATGAATGAAGTAAACTGAAGTCTTTGTATAAAGTTGTATCAAAAACCTTTGTTGATCAAAGTACTGAACAAAATCCCAATGGTACAGACCCTCTGTCCTTTGTTACAGATTTTTTTGTTTCTTTTTTCTACTTTTTGATGGTGGGAACACAATGAGTCTGTCATTTTTTTTTAAAAAAAAAGGCTTTTTGTGGCATTTGAACATAGCAGGGGGTCATAAAGACGGTGTTTGGATGCCTGACCCATCAGCAGCAGCTCCAAGGAAGGCAGAGGATTGTTGGTCTAGGTGAGGGATGCTGTCTCTGTGGGGTAACTCTGGACCAGGGCTTAGTAAATCCCCTAGACTGCATGTGTAGGTGCTCTCTTAGATGTTTTATTTTCACATACAATATATTCATTGCTATAATTTAAAAAAGCATAATCCTATTAAACAGGCTTCTAGTGCAAAGACATAGAGGTGGTTTAAATACAGTACAGCAAAGTTTCATATTATGTAGCATTTCTATCTTCTTCAATCTTGAAGAAAGACTTTCATTTGTAGGGTTACAATTAAAGTATAAGTCACACCATCACATACAATGCATAATGATAGGTAAGTGCAATAATAATAATAACGGATAGAACTAAAATAAATATCCGTCTGTCAGAATTTTCAGAAATATTGTGTGTGTGTGTAATAAAGCTAATGTAGTGCTGGTGAATCACAAGTGAATCCATAAGCCTTAAGGCATTCCAGACACTGCACAGGATATCAGCCCACTGCAGGTTGTCCACAAATATACACATTCTCTCACTCAACCACACACTAATGCCCAACAATTTATCTAATGGCCAACAATTTATTTGCTTCCAAGAGTAAAAATGAATGTGACAGAAACCTGCAGATTCAAACTCGCTGTAGGCAGCGATATTAGCTGTTAGCCCACAGTGCCAGGGGTTTTATGGAATTACTTCAAAATCACCAAGATGTGTCCTTACCTAGACAGGCTGATGAATCAAAACAGACACAGATTCCTCTGTTAATGAAATCTTAGGAATTATTGTTGTAATGAAAGAAAGCAGATGGCTGATGTATCTAATTTAGTGTGGCTGCCTTGAAGCTTTTGCGGTTTGGTTCCTTAGCAGTTATAAATAACTAATGGCGATGTAATAAATCACGGGGCCACAAAGCATTTATTCTTCAGCGGTGTCTACATTTTAATGCACAAATCACACATGTTTGACATTTAAATGTTTGCTTGGCATTTAAAGCCATAAAGATTAACTAAATGAATTGCTTACAGCTCTGTAAATGTGTTTATAATGTGACACTCAATAGCACTTTTTAATCCATATTGTTTAAAGAGTAATTCATAACAATAAATTCTAATCTTACTGCATCAGCGTTTTCTGGAAAGTTCAGACTCTTAAATACTGAGGTGTTGGAGTTCTTTTTCCAAGTCCATGTGCTCTCAGAAATAAGCAATACAATCAATGTATTTCCGTTTTTAAGGTCATCTTACATTAATCTTCATATTTCTGAGTACAGGAAATCAGACCAAGGACTGCATGGTGGCTCAGAAAGTAGGAGCGTCACCTCACAGGGCCTTGTTGTTTGGGTGTGGGTTTTCATTCAGTTCAGTCAGTGTGGAGTTTCTGTGTCCTGATTACATGGGTGCTCTGGTTTCCTCCCACAGCCAAAGTTCAAGTACTTGGTTGCTCTAAACTGCCTGTAGTGCATGAGTGTGTGGCTGCCCTGAAGTGGATTGGGGTCCTTATGTAGGATTTTGTTAACAGCCTTGTTCCCAGATTCCAAGATTCAGACCAAAATAAAATGAATGGAAGCTGAAGCAATGCACATTAGCAAAAATAAGTTGCAAATAAAAACACAGTCACGTTTTTCACATCATCTAAAGGAATGTGTAAGTCGTATTAAATACTTTACAGTATAACAAAAGCATTATTTTTCTAAACATCGATCCAGGGTTTAATTGAATTAAAAATGCAACAGGAGTTTTATGCTGTATTGTCAAGAGAGCGGTAAGAAGAGCATTAATATTGATAAAAGCTATTTTAAAACGCATACGATGGCTCAGTGTTGTGTGATTTTTATTCGGCATTACATTTTTGCTGTCTCTGTTGAAAATTCTATTTTGTGCAGTATTTTCTTAGACAACTAGAAACTGGTAGCAGGTTGTTAAACCACTCGCTCACGGTATCGCAAGTTCTTTGAGGAGCTTTGTAGATTAAGACCGAAGCCTTCAACAACCTTGGTGTTTCAATTCACGCTGCAAGGCTGTGGACAACAATCCCTCATCCAGGCTATTTATAATCCACAGCCCCCCAATTCACCTTTGATGACCAAACTCTTTGCGCATTTGACAAGCTTCAGATCACAACGGTCCGGTCCCTTGTGGACCTGCCTGGAAATGTCAACATTAAGCGGCACCAGTTATACTCTCTGATGCATTTTTAATTGGACTCTGCTACTGAGGAAACACTGGCTAATCTCTGTGTTGCAATATTCTGGCGTGCAAAATTGGGAAGTTGGAAAAAGAAAAATGTCCTCTCGCGGACGATGTTTGTTTGCTGTCGCGAAACTTGAACTCCGTTAAATGAGATTCCTCTCTCGCGGTTGACTTTAGCCTAGAATGTTCTATATATAAGATGCACAATGATATTTTTTGCATTGCATAACTGAAATAGGAAGATTCTCTCAAATAGGGAGTTGGAGGCTGGGGGAGCTTGAATTTCTCTGAGGGCTCAATGGAAGCAGATGTCTATTTAACTATGCTCCAAAGCAGCCAACATAATAGATCTCCGGCTGTATGAAACTTGCGGCATTGGTTGCGTAACTGAGAGTCCTTTGCACCCTTCGCAAGCTCTTGGCATCCAGAATTGTTCCTCATTCACCGTCCACGCCGTCTGTAACTCTTATTCTCTCATGTTGACCAGAACAAAAATGTTCCTGTACCTTTCCTACATTACCAATAAACACTCTTAAAAGCTGTGAATTTAACAAATTGGTTCCGGTATAAAATGTGTCTTGGATGATTTTTTTTTTAAATGTAGGGTGACAACTGTGCTGATAAAACCGGAATGTTACAGTTAGGAAAATATGTACAATCGTATATATATATTATGCCGTTTCATCAAAAATATGTGTTCTCGGTATGTGTTTTTCCACATGTTTTATGTATATAGCCAGAAGATAATAAGTGGCTATTTGAAAGTCTGTTGTAAAAAAATTGCATTTGAAGGTCTGCACTTGGGTGAGAAGTGTAAGGTGACTTGAGGGAAAATCAAGGAAAAGTTTTAATATAGTGACTTGAGGATCAGTGCCTTTAATGTTAACATTATAGACTAAGAAAGGAGCCTCTGAGAAAGAGGAATAATGAGCAGAAACATACAGCGAAACACTCTGAGAATTAAATGCCACATTTAAATGCATTCAGTGCACGGACTTGGGACACCCTTGTGAAATATAGCTTGTTCCTGGATATTCAAAGAAAATACTTGGCTGTGAATATCTTCTGTCCACTCTCATTTGAAATTACAACTCTTCCGTTCGAAAGAGGAGTTGTATAAAACATTTCTGCCCCTTCTAAAGTGATATACTTATTAATGCCTGACCAACTATGCCAGTTTATGTTTAACCTTTCTTTACCACACACTAAGAAGTTATCTTAGTTCATATCATAATGTGTTTAAAATAGCAGTAGTCAGCGGCACACTTTATGCAGTGAGCTAATAAATAAGGACAGAGTGTAGCAGAGATGAACCAACTTTCTTGCTTCTGACAAAAATGCATTGAGCTGGAGGTAATTCATCTGTAAGACAATGGAGTGATAACTTCCTCTGCGTCCACCCTTTTCTTCCAGCTGACTACAAGCAGTTGTTCACTAGAGGGAGATGCAGGTTTGCTCGAAGGACAACATCAGGGCCTAATACATGGCAGGAGAAATGCAGGCAAAGGCTGTACAGCTCATTAAATCACAGGTCATGTGTAAGTGAGATGGAGTTCCGCCACAGACTGTACTTGTAAGTACTTCATAATGTACAATCAGCAGCTGGCAGAATTTTTAAGGAGATGAACTTCTTCTAAACTGAGGGTTCCCTGTTAAAACCACTCGGCTGTAGTACCCTTAAGCGAGGGACTTAACCGCAAATAAATATCGAGGATAAAGTTGTAAGTTGCTTTGGATAAACACATTACCCAGGATGTGGAGGAAGAATGTTGCAACTTGATATAGAAAAGATGTCAGGGGAAGGAAAGAAAATGATGGGAGGCTGTCAGTGAGAGCGCTCTTCCTTTCCAGTCCACATACTGCTGCCTAACTGGTGATGGTCCTTTCTTATCAGATATTGCAGAGATGCTGCAACCTCACTCGAGTGAAGTGACGGAGAGAAGGGGAAATATTAGAAGAGTATAGCTGAAGAATAAGATAAAAGAAAGGGAAACTTGCATAGATAGGCAGAAAAGAGATGGAGGATGTCAGAAGAGAATATGTTGTGATCTCATCTGGTGAGGGATACAGGTGACAGGTGGATCACCAAACACAGCCTTCCACCCAGTAGCTACCTCTGTGTCTACCTTAGCATCGCATTATGAATTTAGTAGCAAAACTCGACCTAAGCAACAGAAACAAACCCAGTAAAGAGAACACAGAAGAAGTCACATTCGGCTGTTTAAATGGTTAAATGGAAAGATAATGGGCACTAGTTTAATTTGAAAAAGTGGTCCAAAAAAGCACATGAATGTGTTCATAAGCACAATTGACAAGGGTCTCTTGGGGAAGCATTTCTCGAGGTTCAAATGCAAATGTAGAAAAATACGGCGGGAGATTGGAATCCACTGGCGCGTGTGCATGCACAAGTGTGTGTCTTTCATCGAAAGAGCTCCTGTGAATTACATCAGCTCACACACGGAAAACAAAGCTATTATTTCTAAGGACAATGAGGAGCAGCGTCCTACAAAAAGTCGCAGTGGAAATGAAAGCAGATCCTTACGGAAACATTAACTTCAGGATGCATTACTGTTCAATTAGCTGCAGAAATACAACCAGGAGGCTTCTTTGTTGTATCAGTTTGGAGGTGGAAGGAAATCAAATGGAAAGACGGGTCTCAAATAAAAGTGGCAAGAAATGTACTCATTATAAAAAGATCAGCAGGGCTTTGGGGGTTGTAAGATGACGAAGTGTGGGTAAAACTCACTGCTCTATCAGACATAAGCGTACTACAATGAACCACAATCACTCATAACAGTCTTGGGGAGAAATAACTGTGAACCAAAAATTGCTTGGAGACCTGAGCTTCATTAAATATGCATTTTCCACCGAGATAGCTTATTGGAAAGTCGAAAAATCCAGCATAATGGGGACTGCAATGTCTCACCCGAGACACATTGGACCTGCAGTAATGGTACATCTCCTTTGCTTCAAGACAAGCTGCAAACAAACGGGTGGTACTTAATAATAACTTACGACCCCCCCCCCCCCACCCACACACACACACACACGCACACGCCGGTTCGGTCAAATATGTTGAAAAGTCCCTTCCATTTCTCCACCCGCCTCTATGCATGCACAGTATTTTCTACACGGCTGGAGCCCTCAGCCATCAATGTAGATGCCATCATTAAAATGCAAACTTATCAAAGTCAGCCCCTCATCACTTAAATTAAATCATTTCAAGCTCCACTGGCTTTCTCCTCCTCGCCTCCTCCTCATTTTTCATTTCCTTCTCCCTGCCCTCCTCTTTTTCTGGCATACGGGATGCCACCCATGTGAAATTGCCTCCATTTGCATAGTGGATGTGGTGCCTTGGTGGAGTGATGTCACTCTCTAATGTGGCGGGACAGGCGAAGAGGAAGGTTTAATTGGTACGTCATCGCTTCGGTCTTTGGCCTCACATCCGCAATCATCGCCTGTCATGTAGTGGCATCACGCACATCTCCAGATTAAGAAATCCAAGAGCTTGTACTGAATTCTATTCTATTCTATAAACATGACAAGATGTTGCTCTGGTTAAGCTAAGATTAAGGCCAGCAGGTAGCATAGGGCTGAAGGTCATGGTCTTTTGACCTGAAGGCTGCCTTTTTTTTTTTTAAAACCTCCAGGGCCCTGTACTGAAGTCCTTGTGCACTGTGTTTTAAACCAACGCATAAACTGAAATTATTCAGCTATATAAATCCAGACATTTTTTTTCGGAATAAGAGCATCGGCGAAACACAGAAGATCTCTTCAAAGTGCCTTTGACGATAAATGTCAGAGTGGACTCTGTTGGAGCAGACTGACATTTTGCGACGTGTTTTGCTCATTTCACAGGGCTGTTTGTTCCTCGATAATGCGCTCCGACAGAAAGGGCTCCAGTGCGAGCTTCGGTACTCTGCTTCCACGGGTGACTCCATGATGCGCTTGTTCATGGAGACTCATTGGCTGCCCCTGAAGTCTTGCCTCACATCGCCATGGGTTTCTAATGCGGGCACATCGGCACGTTTACATGCGGTGACCCTAAGGGGAAAACCTTTTTTTTTTTGTAGAAACTAACTCGAATTGTGGCTCGGGCAAGATCGACGGAGCGCTCGGCGTCATCTCCTGAGGGGACGGGGAAGTCACAGTTGAATCTTGCAGCGGTGCGATTTTAAATCACGATGACCTTTTGGCGTGACTGTTATTGTGAGTGACGTTCCCATGGCCAGCAGATTCGGCTGAGTGCTGATTAGAAAGAGCAAAGCTGACAGATCCCTGTCTCCGAGAGATGCCCGGCCGCTCTGTGGAGTGCATTTGGGGTGTTCTCCTCTGCGTGTCTATCCCATTATATAATAGAAACATACTGATGCAAGATCCACCTCCACAACATGCGTGTCATTTGCTCTTCAGCGCCCCGTATTAGCGACTTCATATTGTCACATACGTACTAGTGACTTTAATCTTACTAGCTGTGTCACTTTGCGTTACTTTATATTGTTAGCCAAAACGTTGTATGTAAGGGGACCATGTAAGCCGGAATTCGCCCCTAAGTGTTGGTCTAAATTTGTCATATGTAATTTTGGTTATTGCCAGGAATGCTGTTTTCGGGAAATTCTCAGCGGCCTGCCTTTGTGTTTTATAAAGCCCACAGCTTCATGTGACAGGAAGTGTGTGTGTGTGTGTGTGTGTGTGTGTGTGTGTGTGTGTGTGTGTGTGTGTTTTTTAAATCATATAAATTTGCAGAATCCTCTTTATGTAACTGCTGGATTTTCAAAACAAAGCTGGCCAAGAGACATGGATGCCCCAAAATCGCATATTGTTTACCATTTAATCCATAGCAAAAAAATAAATAAATAATTAAAACCACTTTTTGAGCTACATTTAATATCCAACTATTTGGCTCAATTATACAATTGTATAAGCAAACATTTATCCAGTACTGTGTTGGGAAGTTGTTCTTCTAGCCTTTGAGACCGATTACCTACACAAGCAGGAGTCCAATTTGCAGTCAACATTAAAGCTACACCGAGTCAAGTTTTTTTGGTCAGAATTAAATATTTTAAATTAAATTGTACCCTTGTGTTGTCTATTTGCTGGTTTTTAACCTAATTATTCAGCAGTGACAAATTTTTATTGTTGCATAACTGTGTCATTTAGGCGTCGCATCAAAATCACGTTTGGTCATTATGTTTCAAACACTTCAGTGGCTCTTTAGTTGAAAGCAGAGCAGAATATTATTCAGGCACGTTGTCATGTGCCTGAATAATATTGGAAAGAGTTAAAACGGGCATCCAGCAATTGTTGCATCAAGATCTGCTTTTAAGCATAGTTTAAATAGCAGAAATCTTGCTTTTAGTTTGCAGATAACTGTTTAATTTAATGCTTGTTATATCGGTATGTATTTGTTGATGGGCATGCTCGCAAAATTTTTTAACGTTCCATGCGATTCTTCGGCATTTTTGTATTAAACTGTTTTGTGAAATGCGCCACATTTTTCACGTGCAATATGCGTGATATTGAAATGCCTCGCGAGACAAAAATATTAACTTGAGTGCAGCTGTAACCACTAATATTGCCGCTGCCATTTGTAGTTAGATTAGGATTCTAGGTAGGGTAGATAGCATGTGTGTCGTTCCCTATGTAAAATTAATTGCTTTTCGTATTTGAGCTGCTTAGAAGATTCTGTTTGATGGCAAGAGAGAGAAAGAAAATTTCCAACTTTTAATATCTGTTTCATGGCAGGTATATAAAAGGAATCACTTATCATCCATTTTAATCCACTGGGATGTCGGAAAACATCTCCCTAAAGCCGTATTAAACAGTTCATTTAAAGCGTTAATTAAAGAATCTTAGCAGAGGCCTCGAATGAGGTTGCTTTGTTTCAGGCTCCTCTTTGAGCGTGACTCCAAACGCGGTTTTCGTATGAAATCCAGCCGCAGTCAAACTTCAGATGCGGAGAAGTAGAGCAGCTTAGGCCAGACAACTGTGGCTTTAATCCAAACGCGGTTGTGGGCCCGCATCTTTGTCCTCCTTTAATGAGCTCCGGTTTGACTCGGAAACCGCTGGGCGGTGTATTCGGCTACTTTCTCCCATTCCTTATCGCTTCTCAGCATTACGTTCCGTGATTAGTTTTATTGTTTGATGTGGTTTCTTAGCACAGTCAAAAGAAATCTGTTTATTGGCCCAACAATGGATTGAAGCCCCGCTTTTGTTCAATCTTGCGCTACATGAAAGGACTGACTAACAAAGTGAGAACGTTATGCCCCAAAGTGTTTTCTTATACTTGAATTTTGCCTTATTTTATTTCGGAACCTGAAGCCAGAGTAAAACTGGGCTAGCAACACGGCGATCAGCTTCAAACAGAAGTGGTGCGGCTTTTATCGGTGACCTTTCTGGAAGCCTGTATGAGCTATATTAGCGAAGCCGCGCTGGATTGTAGACCATTCTGTTCTGGATGAAACCGCTGCTGGGTACAAAAGAAGATAAAAAATTGCAGGGCTGTCCAAACTCCCTTTGGCCCTCCTGCCGTTGCCATGCTTCTCCTCTTGTTCTTTCCTGCATCATTCAGTGACTATGTGGTAGGTCTGCACGTGAGCAGATCTGAAGAAGGAGCTTTCATCTTGTAGGCTCTGCTATGGTGTACCTGACTTAGTAATGCATAATATACTCATTTGGCCCTGACTGTCTTCTCTCTTGGAGAGGCTCATGTTTAATTGGTCCTACTGTGCCACTAAGGAGATGAAAGCTCAAAGTGATGGCTCCATCCTGGACTTTGAGTAATGGTGCTGTGCTGGCTCACCTTGCAGCTTCCAAACAGCATGTCAGTTGTACGGAGGCCCCAGCAGCAGGGAGACGGGCTGCCCAAGGTTACAAACAACAGAACGACTGGATCCCACTCAGAGGTTTGTGTGGGTGTGAAAGAACATTGCTTCAAATATCATGGTTCATTGACCAGCTGCATTTCTATTCATTATCAACTGTCCTCACATCACCTGCCCACACAAGGACTCGAAATGGCAGTCAGCACCCTCAACTCATGAAAAAAGAAAGACATTACAGGAAGTATGCTCCCAAACAGCCCAGTCAAACACATACAGTCTGCACCGTGAAAGCCAGCTAGAGTTTATGCTGTCTTTAAACACTGAAGGGCTCAAGCAGAACCTAGCATTTTTGTCACCCAAATGCTGCAGTGAGAAAAGTGGCAAGAAGCCTTGGAAAATTCCTTACTGCTAGTTTTTGTGCCTCGTAACACAAAACGTAATTATTGTTTCCCAAGGTATCCTAAGGTCCAGATATTTGCTTTACCGGAGATTCTGCACCTTACCTGAAACAAACAGATGAGTTAGTTTTCAAATATGACCATACATTGATTTAAAATTCTTTAAATATATTTGGTCAGTTGAGAGACAAACCTTATTTCCAGATTCTTGGTTTACAAACATCATCTGTATCATGGAAGGAATCCCACACGTGCGGAGATCCCATCCTGAGAGCTCTGTACGTTTTTCTGTTGCGTTCCTGTTGCTGACAGTTTTTCAGCAATAGGAGAAAATGTTAAATATTGCCAGCATTGGACTGGCCTGTTGTCTGGAAGTGAATGAAACTGTCTTCACCCCAAGAATAAAGACGCTTTTATTATAACAGTCATGCAGCATTTCCAAGGCTGCTCTTGCCCAAATATGTCAAGGCCAGGTGCCTTTCCATCTGAGCACTTCTCCGTACGTTTGCCTTCATGCTGAATACTTTTGTAGCGGCGCTCGCGTCATGAGCTAAATCTGGCTGGATCCACCTCTACCTGCTAAACGGATTAGCAGCTAATCGGGCTTAAGCTGTGCTTAGATGACTGTTTAACTTGGCCAATTATTTTAAGCTGAATCGCTTTCATTAATAATTGACATCAATTTTCATTCTGGACTCCTTGCACTTCAACTTAAGCGTTGCTTATTCTTTACCGGCGTCTTGTCGGAAGCGTGTATTTTGTGAGTATTCACTGTGTGGCAATGAACCCCGTTCAAGCTGCAGATCCTTCCGCATGAATACGAAAGACAAAGAGGCAGTGCGCATTTGTGAGGTTTCCATTGTAGTAAATGGTAATCGGCTTTATAAGGTGGCGTTGTTTTATATTTTGTACTCTTGAATATATTTTCCCCTCTGTCGTATCACTCGGAGCACAAATAAAAGGTGATTGTTACAGCAGCAAACACTTATTAGAGGAACAAATAACGCCCGAGAGGTTGCTGCACACAGTACTTTGCGCTGCTCCGTGTTTAAAGCTGGATGCACGAACAGCGACAAAATAATGCATTTGACCTTGAAGCTGTTGTACATCCTAGAAGAACTTTACACCTGAGTCTGTGGTCAGTCTAATAAACCTCCCTCTCATAAAATGGTAATGGGATTTCCTTTGATAGGGCATTAAATAATGTTGTAGCCACGGGGAGTGGAATGGGAAGGGCCAATTTATTAGATCTTGCAGAGGCATTCCTCTTACATAGATGTGAGCACAGAAGGTCCTTGTGCCCCACATTGTTGCTTTTATGAGAGTAATGATATATTGACATTGACCTTGGTGATGCGTCTTTGTTTTTTCAAACTGTGCGCCTTAAAGTGTTGCAATAAGACCGGCGACATCCAAGATTTCTTTTTGCTGGGCCATCGATAATCTTTATCATTGTACTTGAAAGATGCCAGTTTACCTTGGAGAAATGTGAAGCCATAGTCTTTTTTTCCTGTCTTGCGCTGCTTTCGTTTTCTCCTCATGGCTTCCTCCGTGCACATGCATCTTCCTTTTTGCATGTGGAGGCATTTTATCATACAGTCAAGTCAAATCTAAAACGCAGCCAGCCTTGGAAGGAGCTCGCCGGCTTGAGAGATGTTCATTAGTGTCGCAGAGACGCGGTGCTCTTACTGCTCTTTACAGCTGTCGCTCACCCCACGGCACACGCTCGCCTCAGGTCACGCAGAGCAGCAGCATCACTCCAGCGTGCATCAAATGTCTGTTATCGCCGTTGGTGAAAGATGTTTGCTTTCGATGCCTTTCTGATCGCTAGGACGGCTCTGTCTCCATTTAGCGCTGCTCAGCCTATCCAGCGGCTGGCTGGTTAGGCTGTTCCTTTGCCTGCGTCTGCATCGCAGACCAAACATTTGGCTGGACAGGTGGGGGCAGATTCAGCCGGGGATTAACGGCAGGCGATAAGGGTGCGGAGGGAAGCGCCTGGGGATGCCTCACCTGTCCATCCTGGCTGTTACAGCAACACACAATGCGGGAGACCCAGTTCAGAGCGCCTTTGGCTGGTTTGCTCAGGTTGGTGGGCGTAGCTGCAGGGTTTTCCCTAGCCTGGAAAAGCCAAAATTTCCTCAGCTATGCTTTCTTTTCTTAAAATATTGATCTGAATTCATTCACCTAATCTGGGTTGCTCCTTGCATAATTTTTGGGATTTCGCTCATAATGCTACAGACTTAACGTGGGTATTTATGTATGGATCATTCATAATTTGGAAAAATATTTCAAAGTGAAAATTTTACAACTTTTGAAATCCACCTGTTGGGCAAACTCACTCCCTAACTAATGATTATTAACCACTTTTTTTAAGCTAGAATGCTTTGGATCCCAACCTGGGTGTTGACTAGTAGGGGAAGACCCTGTGGAGCGCAATGCAGGGTAGCATCACACATCCAGTCCCTCACACTACTGTTTCCATAAATACTTCCAACATGAACATGGTTCATGTTTGTTCAAGGTGGAAGAAGCGTGAAAATTGTTCATTTTATATTGTAATGTGGAATTTTTTGGTCGTTAAAGTATTTTTCCAGAATTGAAGAAGCAGTAATAAAAAGAAATAGAAAAACATTTTTGTGTTTGTCATAAATCTCGATTCTACTGCTTTCATTCATAGTGCTTGTCATAACACACACACACACACACACACACACACACACACACACACACAGATATATATATTTTATTAGTTCTTGTCTCGCTTCTGAAGTACGTGCACCATGGTCATGGGTTTACTCTGAATAATTTAGCAAGCTGCTTTGCATAGCAAAGAAGGCCGTTCGTACGCTGGGAGGGTGAGAGAAGGGTGAAGCGTTACAGGGGATGACATCAGTACCTTTTTCTCCCGGCTCTTCACTGTGGTAACAATGCCAGGCCTCTTGTCAGAGTTTTCACTTCTTCATAAACCACAATAAAGAATCAGTGCCAGTGATAGACCAGGGTGTTTGTGCTTATCTGCAGCACCGGCATTTATTTTTTACAACTTACATCACTCAAAATTCACTAATACTTATTAAAAGTGTAACAATTAAAAATAAAATAGCAATTATAACAGATTTTTTAAAATTTATTATAAATTGTGTGTTCACTTTGAAGCAGAGACAACAGGCTTCGGAGCTGGTGATATTATATGGTGGTGGGGAGATGGGGAGATGGTTCTTTAGTGAAGGTTCACAACTGATAAATGCAGAAGGCATAAAATCACCTACAGCTTGTTTACCTTCTCTTTGCTTCTTTTACACCTTCCATGCTCTTGAAAAGCTCATGGCAGTGCTTGCTATTTGCGATCACTATCTGTCGGCACACCGGGGGAAGCTGTAGCGTGCAATTCAAACTGCGCACCAGCTATCTTTTTTTTCCTGCAACCATAATTACTAAGTACTTCTCCACAAAAGATTCATATCAGCAAGAAGTTTGTTGCTTGAAAATATAGAAGGCGGGGACCCACCATATTATATACAGTATATTTATCCGTAGTCTCAGAGTTAAGTTTCAATCATTGTGAGGGCTCACCTTCTTTTGGCAGAAGTCAGCATCTAAAATGAGGGGAGGCCATAATTCATGGCTTTCGCTGTAGAGAAAGGATAAATTGGCGTAGCTTTGCCGTAACGCACAGAAAGTGGCATCAACGGACACCGACAGATCTCGGTCTTTAAAAAAATGTGGCAGCGTATCATAGATCGGCAGCAATGCTGATTCGTTTCAAGAGCGCACAATCGTAGGTTTGCTGTAAAGTCATCTGGCTAACAAGTTGTTTTACAGGGGAAAACTGTCGTCACCTGAGCCGCGGTGAGGACCTTTGAAAACGGCAGACTCTTTATGTGCAAAAATCCCATTTGTTTCTCAATTTCCCTCCATTGGAAATAAGGGATAACAACAACTTAATCAGCATTCTTCTGCATTCCATCCCCAGCGAAGTGCCACATAGAAGTGACTAAAACACAGCCTCCTCAGCCTCCCAAATGGAGACAGAGTGACTTGAAAATGTGTTTTTCAATAGCTTCCGAAATCTGCCAGGGAATATAATTAAGTCTTAATAATCTGTTGTTTTTGTCGCAGTTGTCAGTCCCATCTGACTTTGCAGATATCAAGTGGGAAGTTTTGGCGCAGCCTTTCCGTCTCTTTGTTCTGCGCTCGCGCTGATGGATGAACACGTCCCAGATGGTCCGAGAGCGCTCTTCCCGGCAGACTCCGCATCCGCATCTTTTATCGTCTTTACAAAAGGAGAGATAATGGCTGTCAGGGTTCCGCTTCCCTGTCTTTCTCAGGCGGACATGCTCGGACCTGTAGCTGAAAAAGGAATCCACCCACCTCTGAACCGATGCTTGTGGAAACGGCTACAAACAGGGCGATGATGGAAAACAAGTGCTTGCGATTAAATTATATTAACCTGGTGGCTAATGGATATGAATGTCACGTTAGATTTTGCCATTAAAAAATAACCCAGTTTCCTTCAGCCGTTCGTTGCTGTCAGCCAAGGTTCCCTGTTGCTTAGACCCCACTGCCATCCCAAGGAGCTGTAAACAACAGCTGCGACTTATAGGGTCTCTTTGAAACCTCTCCAAAAGGCCATAATATACTGAAAATGATCTCATGGCTCTTCCTGTCCAGTAATGCCTGCTCTCTAGATGAAGGAGCTCAGCAGTTTTACAATATGCTGTTTTTACCGTGATCTCCCCAGCACCCCGAAACAGCCCCGATTCCCTTCTGCTATGGAGAAGAAACAGCGCGAAGGATTCCAAATGCAAAACCTTCGGAAAGGAGCAGTGTCGTTCGGGTAGAGGTGCGATGGCCACGGCAATCTGCCTCGCAACATCCAGATGGCCAGACAGAATTGCAACGCTTTGGTGCTTCACAGATGCCTCGGTCTGTACAAGCTGAGGAGCGATTCGTTGCGCGACTTTCACCGCAAAGCGCTTCTCTCCTTCCCTCTCGCAAGCCATGAATCACGGCATAACAGAGAGGGAAAGAGGTGAAGAAAAACAACAGATAGGCATGCGGCGTTTCGTAGCCGAGCGTACTTTTTATTTCAGTTTAACGGGAGGGCCCACGGGTTTAGCAGAATGACAGATGCAACCCCACTCCAAAAGTACACGCCAAGAAGGGGAACCTGCGGAATGGCACGCTGGAAGCACCTTAATGTTTCCTCCACCCTTTAAATATCAGTTGAGTCAGAACTTAAACGTTTATTTTACCCGGAATCAAGTCTTGCCTCACAGCACAAACATAGAAACCAAGACTCTTAAATCGTGTTTCTTCAAACCGCCGTGTACGTAAGCGCGCGAATGAGATGGCGACGGCCAAAAATGCCCGACAAGCGTACGCAAGACAAGCCGTGCGTCCCTCGCGAATCAAAAGCGGGATTGTCGCTGCAAACCGGGGCTGATTTTTCTAATAGCGGGTGACTTTGTTCCGCCCAAGAACGCCGCGCTGAAATGACACAGCGCTTCCTCCATCCAGCTGATTCCCCTCACTTGCACTCTTATTTTTCAGCTTTGCGGTTAGCTTGTGGGTGTTCCATGATTCTGTCTCATTATTCCTGACATATACTAGCATGAGCAGCGAGCTTTTAGATGGTTCAGGCACGAAATATCACGAAGAGACCCATATTAAAGCTGCCCAACTAAAGCATATGCCTTTCTCCTGGGGTACGAAGAACAACGAACTGGCTTAAACTTGACTTAAAGTAAAGTTTGACATGTCACCTGATTCATTTCGCAATCCATGAAATTGCAAAGCATTGTGGATTAGGTAATGAATGTACCGCAACATCCATATTTAGAAATTATTATTCCTTTGAATGAATATTAAGTGCTTTTATTAAGAGGCAGAGGCTGCCACGGCCGTGTAAGCAAGTGTCAGTTCAACAAGGTGAGAAAGCGCGAAGGTCCGAGCGCGGAGAACCGGGCGCGCGCGCGTGAACAGAATTGGGCTTTCCGTGCGTCTGTTGCTTTGAAAGTAGTTCAAGCTAGAATATGGGATTTTGGAAGCTGGGCCCGAATCACTGCCGAGCACGGCGTTGGCCCACATCCTTTTCTTGCTCCTGATTATGAGCTGTCCCTGACAGGAGCTGGCAAAATTAAATAAATTGGCTTATAATTCATGGCAGCTTGCAGCAGTAATGGAATTTAAAGAGTGTCAGAGGAGAGGGAGGCTGCTCATTTATGAGAATTAGGGAAGCTCTTGCGAGTTTTGTCTCTCCACGTGGCTTGGGCCTCCAGCTTGCAGGCTTTGCTCCTCTCCGGGCTTGGCGGAGCTTCTGGGCAATCCAGGCTTCGGCAGGCGATGTGGCACAGGACTAGCGGAGCGCATCCACCTTCTGCTTTGTTTCAGGTCCCTGAGAATTACTCCTCTGACCCCTTCACTTAATCATGCCCAGAAAGCCCTGGAAACACCGGGCAGTTGCTTCAGCCTTGTTTTTCAGCCTCGAAGTGGCGGCGGACGGGGTCAGTGATGCCTTTGCCATCCGCTCGCTACGTGCGGGAGCACCGGCCGAAATGGCTTTGAACGCTTTAGGCAAAGCAGGGACAAATATATCAATTATAGACCAATTCGAGTATCTTTTTGCTCTGTTTCGAGAGAAATAGACTTGAATATTTTTCCAAAAATAAGTGGGGGGGGAAGGACATTTTAGGGATTTTTTTTTTCTTTAAATAGAATATTAGATTAATTTAAATATGAACTTGGAAACTAAATAAGCTTGAGTTCTTCTACCTCTACTTTATTCTGAATGGTCCAACAGGATAAATAACTTTAAAACAGTGTGCTGACATACAGAATGCACAGTTTTTTCCTCTGTATGCATGCAGACGTTTGTTGCGAAATACTGCAACACACCCACTTTAGCACGTTTATTATTTCTTAGTCAGCTGACACTTTCACCCAAAGCAGCTTAGAGTGTCTGACCCATTTTTACAGCAGGGTGCTTTGCTAGAGCAAATCAGGTTAAGTATCTTGCTCAAAGGGTGCTACTGCTATACTTAGAGTTGCAGGGAACAGCGCTTAAACCTGCAAGGTTTAAGCTACAGGTCCATGCCCTTAACCGTCATGCTACCTGCTGAAATTGTTTGAAGTCAGGGCAAGAATCTCTGGAGAATGATGACTGTACCATAAGCCTAGGTGGGGTGGAGGTGTAGGGGGTGCACATGCTCTGCTGGGGGAATATGGGGGACAGACCCAAGTGTGTTTTGATCTGCCCTGGAGACCTCAGCATGCCCATCATGGTTTCCCCACACCATCTGTTCACTTTCATGTTGTCGAGAGAAGAGCACCTCCAGCAAGAGAGTGTTAAAAATCCTGTCTGGCGACCTTATCAACTTAAATGGTTTTCCACAGCTCCTGACAGGATATTTTTTAATTCTGTTCAACTTAATGTAAGTAAACTTTGGCTGAAAAGAGTGCAGGACTTTTTTAAGGTCAACATTATTAGCATCCGACGTTCTTACCCCATTGTTTCTCGTTCACCTGTATATTCAGTATAGCTCAAATATGTTCAGCTGAATTTAGTGAATGCTTTTAAACATCCTTTGACTGGGAATCATTTTGTACAAGTCCAAAGAAAAAATTTTCTCTATAAATAATTTCGACATCCCTTCCATAAAACAATAAAGGCTGCAAGTTAATTAACTGCCTTTCTTCTGCGGAATCATTTAAAGATAAGACGTTAAGTAAAGATAAATGTAATTGTATTAAGAATTTAGCATTGCGGCTTTTTTCTTCATATGCAGTATAGATATTAACTATGTGCTTAATTATTTTGTGTAATAATTTATCATTTTTGCAACTGTTGCAATATTACACTATTGTACATTTGTTTGGCACGGCATTTATCACTGCTTTCCACAAGAAGGACTTGGGTTTGAATTCTGCTTTCTCGATAGTGCCGTTGAAAAAGCTAGTTAAACTGAAATGGTGCTGTAAAAATTGGTAAATAATTCATAAGTGGCTACAAATGGAATACAGTACGTTGCTCCGAATAAGTGGCACAAGAATAATTCCTTACATTGTTGCCACTATTACTACCAGCGCTACTTTTTTATCATCAATGCTGCAAATTTAATACAAGGAGGGTCACTCTCCGTGGTGACTTCGTGACCCCATGTGTTGGTTTGCTGACAAGCTTTTCTCATTTGCTTTAAATTATCTGGCCCCGTAGAGGGCACGGAGATTTGTCGTAAAGAGGTCTCTCAGATCGACTGTGAATTTTGGATAGACAGGGCGAAAAATTAGAACAATCACAATAGTCAGGGCAGGGAGGCTTGGTAATTATGACCTTATTATAAGGTACCTGCAAATGACTGCCAGACAGCAACATATTGCAAAAGTAGAGAGGGGTTAATATAATCATCTTCCTATTCACAGTGCCCGGAAGCATTCCCACAGGGTGCCATGCATTCCTGGCTCCTCTGTGGGAATACCCTGGGCTGAGATTTTTAATGACTGTTTATATGAATACATTGTGCTTTGAGCGTAACACCTCCCAGCAGACCAAGCAGGCGTTGCTCAGCTTTTATTACAACCCCAGGGCTATGCATTTTAAAAAGAACAACCAGGTTCTGCCAGCCCTCTAGAGTCACGCTGCCATGTTCAGATTCAAGAAACAAGATCACCAAATTTCAGTGGGCCAAGAAATAACAATAACGTTATGTCAAGTCTCAGCCAGTTTTAAATGGTTGTAAAAGGCTATGAGGAAAGGAGAAACAAGTGGAAAGGAGACTGAGTTTTTCGGGGGGATGGATTTGGCGCTGATGTTAAAATTCACTGGTGGGAATGTCAGCTATTTTTTGACCTCTGCTGACAACATGGCACATGTTTGCTCCACATCTCTTCCACCTCACAAGCAGAACTGGAGAGATGTGCTGATCTGTCCATTGTTAGCAATGGCCATGTCTTATTTAACACACAGTGTTCATTGCATGTTCAAAACCCTGCTGGCTAAAGTGAAGACAGCATCTGATCATCAGAAACTGGGTGCAGGGTGTGAGGAGACAGAAAAAGCCCAGTGTGCCTCTTTTCTTTGGGCTATTAATCCTATTTAGCCAGTTTTTATTTCACCTCAACTTCCAATAAGTGCCACTTTGAAAAAAAAAACATATCAAGGCCTAAAAAGCTGTGTTTGTTTATTTCCACTCCCCCCATGCTACTACCCCTCCTTCTGTAACTGTACTGCGGACACCACACAGTAAAAGTTAAAAACAAACTCACTTTTGTGATCATGGTATTGTCTGGATGGCAAGGTGCTGTTTCATTTAGATTCGTGCGTCGGGAAGACAAGGTGTTTCGTTGTTAGTGCATGTTTTGCCGTGTGTGGAAAAGACACTAAGCTTGTTGCTGTGTTAACCTGTCTCACCTGTAAACCTGAATAATTAAAAAATACAGTGCTTGCTTGTGTTGAAAAAGCTTTTCTTGTGTTTCTTTAGTCAGGGCTCAAGGTTCACTTTATTATCATTCTGCATTACAGAAGAGGATGAAATGTAGTTTCTCATGGACCACAGTAAACCATAAACACAAACACTAAACAGACACAGCATAAAAGAGACAGAAAAACCGAGGTAGATTACAAAATATGGTTTAATAAATATTTAAGTAGATACCTTTAGATAGTAGACTGATAGATTAACAAATAGACAAGAAAGTGAAAAATAGATAAATGGGTAAGAAAATAACAGAGTTGGTGAGAAGAATCGGTGCAAACAGTCAGTGGCGATGGTGGAGATGATGCTGTGGGAGGTGGTCAGTGGTGGCACTGGTGGGCCGTTCCTGTGCTGTCCAGCAGTCTTTGGTGACTTTTATGTAAGAACTTGATAACATTATCTAGCAGTCAACAGGTTCAGTGCTGTTTAAAAAAAAAGGACCCACCCCTTTCCTGTTTGCTTTACTTTTGTCTTTTTTTGATATTGCCATTGTTCCAGATTTTTGTCAGTCCCATTAGTGTATGATTGGAGCCTGACCAGTTTTGTCTTTTGTCTAATTTCCTTACTGTGACAGGCAATGAAATGTGGAACCATAGCGGTAGAAAAAGTAATTTCCTACAAAAAACTTACTATGACTAAAGGTCATCCATTAAAGTCGGTTGTTTTGAATATTGTCCCATACCAGCAAAAGTTCCAAAAGACTGATGTATGAGAAGGGGTAGGTGAATGAATTCAATGAAATAAACTTGTAATTTTAAAACCCCTGTTTGTCACGGGACCATGCAATAAAAGGCATCGCTGTCTACAAATTTTGTATAGATACTGATGAGCCAAACTAAAAGCTCTGCAATACAACTGAGTTTTGATTTAAGCCGAATGTTTTAAATCCAACCTTTTCATTTTAATGCCCCATGCAATTTACTTCCATCAGCTGGTGTAATATGGCCAGTATTAATAGCCTTTGACATGGCATATCTTGTATTAAGTTTTCTGTTTTTGTCCGAACATCTTGTATGGAGGGAGAGCAGTCAATTTTAGCTCACCTCGTCTCACCTGCCACAGGGCATTGACATCCCCCCCTAGGCAATTAACTTTGGCCACCGTGTCACCAGAAATCAATTACTAGACCATGTTCATTGGGAATTCTGTGAGCAAAATTGTTCACGGAAAATTCCTTCGGGTTTTCTGAGAGACCCTGACCTCCGCGCACCCCCGGTGTCTGAATGTTGTCGCACTACTGCTCTGCTTATGTTCATGTAGGCTACACTGAAGGGAATGAATTTAGCATGCAGCCGTAATTTCCTCATCTTCTGTGTGGCAGAATTCATTGTGGGAATAATTTTCTGAATGTTGCTTCCTGATCACTGAATCCTAGATCTTCAACATGTTCTAAAGATGGTAAACAGAATAATATTGATATAACACTGGCACGCACTCTGAGAGGTAATGATATGGAAGCATAAATTACAGACGGTTCTCTCCATCATAAATATGCTCAAGACATCAAGAGCCTCAATGAAAGAATAAATGAACGAGAATGAAAAGGCTCATTTCCGAGCTCAAAATGTCTTATTTTGCAGTTTGGTTACATTCAAAAGTCAAAGCAGCGAACCAACCGAATGTGTGTGTCATTTAATTTCCAGTCTTTGACTTCTAATTTGCTTTGCTAGAGATAAATGAAAGTTAATAAATTTAACGTTAAGTATGAATTCAAATTTGAATTAACAAGGATGCTTTAGGAATTTTGACTAGAAAACATGAGGACTTTTACAATTAATTAGTGTGATTAAACCTTATGCATTAGTTCCTACCCAGACTTTGTGTCAGTGCTCAGTATTCACTGCCCCTTGTGAACTCTCCTTCAACCACTGTCTTGCTAAGACCTTTTATTTAGTTTATTTTGAATCGTGCCAATTGCGTTCCGTTTTTGTTTATTAGGAATGAGTACATTAGAGGGTCAGCACAAGTTAGACGGTTTGGAGACAAAGTCAGAGAGGCGAGATTGCGTTGGTTTGGACATGTGCAGAGGAGAGATTCTGGATATATCGGGAGAAGGATGCTAGGGATGGAGCTGCCAGGCAAGAGGAAGAGAGGAAGGCCTAAGAGGAGATTTATGGATGCGGTGAAGGAGGACATGCAGGTGGTGGGTGTGACGGAGAAAGATGCAGGGTACAGGAAGAAGTGGAAACAATTGATCTGCTGTGGCGACCCTAACGGGAGCAGCCAAAAGATAAAGAGGAAGTGTTCCGTTTTTGTTTGCTTCCAATTGCTAATGTTTAGTGCTAGCTCCCACCTGACAGTAACACTCTTTGTCTGAAACAACATTCAGTAAAGAGTTTAATGGAACCCTGGTGTCTTGCGATTGCTTCCACCGACCCATGCCATAACATCTACCGAACATCATAGCATAGCCTAGCCTACCTTAAAAGTTACTACAACCATTACTTGCCTGCTGCTTTTATGCTGGGCAATTATCTTGAACTTCTCTTTAAGAATAATTGCCTTCCTCTTCTTCTTCTTCTCACCAGTAGCAGGAGACAAAGATGGATGTTTAGTAGACATGATGGATGCATAAAACAATGTAGATACAGGGGGGTATCCAAAAAAAAATGCTTCCAACACAGAACACTGTAGAGTATCGGTTGTATTCACTAGCAGCCATGGGGGAGACTGGGCGATACGGATCACTGCCACTGCTCGGCACCATGAGAGAGTATTGTACTGCTTATCGCTTGCCTGGGAAAAAAAATCTAAATTTACAATTCAAAGTATAGTTTCTACTGAATGCGTATTGCTATTGTACCATCATAAAGTCAGAAAATCGTAATTCGAACCATTGTAACTCTGGGACCATTTGTAGTCATGTGACAATTTTCACTTCTGTCTTTATTCATTTGGATGTATCAGGACAAAGCCTCCCAGTAACTTAAAACTGGTAATTTTGAAATAAACTTTGTTTTCAAACCAACTGGTTATGTAATCCTGGGTTAAAAATTACATAAAGTACATTAGTATGTATGCACATATGTACAGTATATATGCATTTTTTAACATATGTGTTAAAAATAAATTTGGTGAATAGTGCCCATTTATATGAGAGAATATGTGTGAAAGAAATGTTGTCCAGCGGTATGTAACTGTTAATTTTAGTAGTTGGTTTTGTCCAAAGCGACTTGCAACATAAGGTCTGTGAACGAACAGCCATACTTACACTGATTTACCCAGTCATACAGTTGGATTGTTCAGGTTAAGCACTAACAGCAAGAGGTGGGATTCTGTCGTGGGTCCTTTTTGATATTTCTAATAGCTACACCACCTGCAGTGACTATGTGGAAAGCAGCAACATGGTTTACCAATGGACTAGAGTGTAATGAGGTAGTCTGTGGTTCTGTAGGAAGCTCCCAGAAATAACACTTCTAGTACTATGCTTTAAAAAGTACTCAAGGTTTATTGTGGATGGAAAATGAGCATAGTCATTGGTCATTTAACATGAGAGATAGGGACCAAATACCCTGCCGCTAACACATTTGTCTGTTAACTGGGAAATTAGGGGAACCATTTTTTTCCATCCTGTTAGTTAAAGAGTTGGTAAAGAGCAGTGTAGTTATTTCAGTATTAATATGTTGACATAGCACATTACATATTAAAAATAAAGCAGACAACGAGGTGGGGCATGCGTGCATGTGTGCGTGTATGCAGCCACCCTGCAATAGACTGGCATCCCATCTGCTTTCTTAGCCTGGCACCCAGCAATTCTGAGATGAACCGTGGCCCACCAGGATGCGCAGTTAAGGGTGGTGGATGGATATAAAAATAAACACCAGCCTCGATGGAAGAGGGACCCCTCACGTTTAGTGCTCAGAGTCCCCGGACATTGAATCTGTTCTGCTGTCATGTCCCATCACAGTCCGGATTCGCTAGCATGAGCTCAGACCGAGCAGCATCTACAGCGCATTAAAGATTTGTGTGATTCAGAGCATGAAGGAGACGTTAGATGTACAGAACATCAGCTAACATCAGACAATTGTATTTGTGTTTAAGGGCCTAGGCTTATCCTCCTCCAGCTACGCTAACAAAAATGTATATAGTTGCTACAGTCACATATTATGTTCCTTACTTTTTTCATCCCTGAAATTGAGCTACCCACTACATGTACGGAATAAAATCTAAGATTTTAGTTAAAAACTATCATTTCTATAATCTGGGCCTTTCTGATCCACAGGCATTGAGCATCGGTGAGGGTCTAGCATGACATTTTACATTGCGATCGTAGCAAAAATGTAATGTAACACTCAGGACAGCAGCACCTTATATTTATGTGAATTAATATAGTGGCCTAATAACTGGTGCAGGAGCTGTCATGCATCCAAAGTCAAATTCTATGCTATGGGGGTTCAGGAGCTGTGGAGCAATGTTAATAGATGCTTCTTCGGTGGAACCTGGAAGAGGGTATGTGAATCTGCATTTAAAATCGCTGTTGGGTGCTCATTCCATCATTGCAGGGGGATTATATTGTGCTGGGACTCCTTCAAATTTTATCATAATTACAATACTTTATCATCTCTTTCTCTTCTTAATTATTGTCATTATTACCACTTTTATTGTTATTATACATTTCTTCTGTATAGCATGGACAGAGATGATGAACTGCTTATGCCCTCTGATGCTGCCGGTTGGTTAAGGGACTCATAAATCACAGGTGGCGCTGCTAGACAAAGCATGCTCTCTCTCTCTCTCTCTCTTTCTCTCTCTCTCTCTCTCTCTCTCTCTCTCTCTCTCTCTCTCTCTCCCATCCTCCTTTTGTTGACAGAACACATTCATGGGCTCACCTTTAATCTTGGCAGGGTGGAGCAGTTATTTTCATAACAGGTAATACAGTTGCTATGCATTTAATGCATGTCCTTCTATCAGCATTCATTTCCTCATGATTGATATTGTGGGATGATGTGTATTGTGCCCAGAAGAAGATACTGATTTGTTGATTTTGGAATGAAAAGTTGTATCCTGGGGCTGAGCACATGCAGTTCAAACTGCTGCCAAGGGTCCCCTTGGGGCACATAGCACAGCTGGTGGCACAGATCACTGTTGCGCACGTAAAAATAGACCTCCCCGAGAGACCCGGTGCTTTAACCGATCAGCGGGCGTCAACATGTGTTAAGCCGCACATCTAAAAATGAGCTTATGCACCATGTTGCATTATGAAGCTGCTGCGAGCAAGCAAGCGGCACTGTGACATTCAAACAAATTGATTTGCTCCCCATGCTCAGGTACAAGAGTCAGATAGATTTCTGTTCTTAACCCTTGTAACAGATGCAGACTGTGGAACAAGAGCTTAGCAGTAGGAAGTAACAACTCGGAAAGTGTTTGTCATTGAACTCCCGTTGTTGTCTTTTTTTTTATAGCAAATATAAGAAACATGCAAAGTACATTCAGAGGCCCACGTTGCATATTAAGTGTATCTACAGTGAATGTGTTTCCCAAGCTCAAAACCAAATAACATTTCAACAAGATGTCTGCAGAATGTTCCCTCCACTGCCAGCGCTAATCTCACTTTTGAAGAGATGTCTTGTCATTGACCTTGACAAGTAACTGTATGGGCGCATCAAAATCACGCAGCCTTGTCACGAGCCTTTAATTCCTTAAGTACATGTTTAAAAAAAAAAAGAAGGTGAACTATCATACATGCTCACATCTACTCAAAAATGATCAAATGTCAACCATAAATAAAGGCATATTTGAAATATCTGGCAAGCGTGCTGCGATAACGTTACGTCGCAGCGGAAGCATTTAGATCGTAATTGACTTGGCTTCCCATATCGAGAAGTGTGTCATGTCGAGCACATTACTTTATAGCGAAATAAACCAAAACCGATTAGTTCCGAACGCACTGTTGATTTTATTGATTTTGTATCCGTTGTTTATGACATGCTATTTGGATTACAGGCCCTATTGATGTCTAGCAGAACTTCCTTTCCTGCTTAGCCCTGATTAGCTTTATTACACATGGTGCTGGGTGCAACTTCTTCTCGGAGTATAAATACTGGATTCACATGTGGCTGGCATGGCAACCCAAATTAGCTGCATCTACTTCCCGTTGGGCACAGCAGTTTTAATCTTTTTAGACGTGGCAGGGGAGAGAATACATAAATTTGAAACGCCTTCTGGGTTTGTCTGAGACACTGCGCAGGTGAAGAACCGTTCTTATAAAAACATCACTAATGAATTGAGGTTTAACAATTTAATAAGTATACTTAATGCTGTTTTTTTCCCATCTTGACTGGGTGAGTTTTCATTACGATTAACTGGGAATTATTTACACAAATTGCAAATGTCACTTTGAAGATGAAGCAGCAGAGCAAACTACAGTTTCTAAATATATAAAAATATTAAATACATAACAGAACTGAAGAACAAATTAGGATCTCCTAATGGAACCCAGCGAGCAGTTATTGATCTGCTGTCACCTGTACGACAGGAAATTTGTTTATGATTGTTTGTTAGTATCAAGGGTCATGGTTGTTTGGGTAGTTGGGTGACACCGAAAGGAGAGAGATTTGCTCACCTCAGGAGAAAGGGCTTAGTAACTGGGGTTGCGGTGTAATAATAATAATAAAATAATAAAATGCAAAAAAGGAAATAAAAGTTCTCACAAGGTTTTGATCAATTGGTTGGGTCAGTTCTTTCGGGCCCAGTGCTACGTCACAAGAAAACTGGGCTGTAGCAACATGTTTCACTTTGATTTCTTTCTGAGAGCCCGATTTGACTTTCACATGAACTTTGTCTGAAGTCATGTTCAGTCATCGGTGCTACCAAAACACTGAACACATCCATTCTTGAATTACATTTGTGAACTTGAAGAGTAACCAAGGAACTATACTGGAGAATATGTGCATAAACAACAACAAAGTTCAATTTGGGGCAGTTGCATGCTTACAGATGGAGAATAACTGCTCTCATCATCTACGCCCTTTACAAGGTCACAACCCTGGAGGCAATGCATGTGAAAACCCTCTAGGAGATGTCCTGTGCTATAAAGCAAAATTGTCCCTAAACAGCCATGTTTGATAGCACAGCCTTTGTTGTGTCCCTGCAGAAGGATCTTTCTGCACATCATGGCAAACACCACCTCCCCAGACATCTCATCAAATGAAATGTAAATCTCTCGGTTTATTCCAGTACGTATTGGGCAAACATGACTTTTAGAATCCAGCAGATGGGAGAGAAATCTAATATACGGGATGCAATTATTTTTAAACCAAAACCATAGGCAAAAATACCCTATTTCATGCTATTGCACTATAAATTTTATGACAGTTTTTTTTTTTTTTTTTTGCTAGGGTGAAATCCCAAAGCTAAGACATTTGTTTTTTCTCTTTTTTCGATATTGTTGTGCACCACACAAACAGTTGGATTACCAGTAAAAATTCTCAGTGTATTTTACTTGCTTGACACCTGAATTTTCTTACTGTTCACACAAAGAAACATTAAGTGAAATACAAAGTATTTGACAGCCTGAAATAAACAATCAGCAAGTATGAGGATGAAAGAACAAAAATGTTTTAAAAAAATTCAAAACCTGTTGAAATTGGATTTTTTTGTATAAAAAAATATACCTGAGTCAGTCAGAATGGCGATATATTTTTCAATTATCCCTAAATCAGTCCTTTAGTCCTCTCGATTTATGTAAAAATTCAGCGTATTAAGCCAAATCTCTGTTTGTTCTTTACGCGCAGCTTTGTTTTTTTTTTAAGCCAAAGACTTTGCATTTAGCACACAGGTGCTTCTCACATTGTTAGATTTATTGTTCAGTAAGTCCCCAGGTTAAAAGCATCCGAATTACGGACAACTCGTACTTAAGAACAGGCTACCATAAAGCCTATTATATAAAAAAATTGAGTTAAATACAGTGGTTTGTAATAAGGAACGCATGTACTACTATGTGATGCTCATGAAAACATTGCACGGCTTCAGCGGTTCTTCGGCTTGAGGAAGAAGAACTCCGTCCACCATTTTAAGTCGGCTCACGCTGCCATTAACACTATGTTGTGTGTGTAACTTTGTATTTGTCTTAAATTTTTCTCTTAACTGCCCTTGTATCCATGCCTCCAAAGCATAGATCCAATGCAAGTGCTGCTGAGGCATCAAAGAAAAGGAAAACAATCACGACATAAATAAATAAATAAATAAATAAATAAATAAATAAATAAATAATATCATGTTTAAGATGCTTTAGTGTATTTGGAAGTGTTTTATATGTATGGAAAGGTAAAATATATACTATTTACTAAGAAACATTTCACTAACTGATGCCAAATAAGAATCGTATGTACCTGTTCCAACTTAGCTACAAATTTGACTTAAAGACAGACTTAGGAACGGATCTTGTTCGTAACCCGGGGACTACCTGTAGTAAAGTTTATTAAATTCCAAAAAGACTACTTAGTATTCAGAAAATTTGAAATTCAGGGCCTGACAAGGCTCCAAGAGGTGGGAGCAATGGATGTAACATGTAATACGGATGCATTTTCTTTCTCCATAAACACACACAGACTGACGGGCATTGCACACGTCGTATATGCACACTGACGTACGCCTTGTGGACACATTTTCTCGCTTAGCACACTACAGAGCATGGCACACACTAGGCAAAACTTACACACACAGAAGTGTTTTCATGCTAACATGATGCACTGGTGAATTTTCTCATGCCACACACACAGGGCAGACACCATACATACTACTTTGACCCAGGTTGTGCCAGGTAACCCCACTAGTTCTCTAGAAAAAAAAACACAAACTAGTTAACCTGAAGAAAATGACCCCAGATTTTTTCAGTTCAAACTTAAACAGTCCAGAGGCCTGCTTAGATAAAAGACCAGGCAGCAGAACCCCGGAACTCACCATACATTTATTATGTTTAAGAAGTGCAAAATAAAGTACAATTAATACAATTATTCAAATTCTGTGCAGGTTTCCTATTTTATTAATGTATGTAGCGTCATTATTTACCAGCCTGAAATTGTGTACTCATTTTTATAGCTTATTTCAAAGCATTTATTTTTCAAAATTCCAATATTTTTATTCTGTTGAAATTAGTTTATTGAAAGCATATACTTCTGTTACACTATTTCATGTTTTATGGCTATTTTTTCACCATATGTTTGCTTTACTGTGTGCTTTGGTTGTGTTACCAAAGACAGGCCGAAAAAAAAATTAGTAATAAATGGAATAAATCACAGCTTTTCAAACACTTGGAAAAAAATTACACTTGGTATAGCCTATTCCATTATTACAAGCGGTTTTCCATTGGCAAGACTTTCACCAGCTAGGAAGGTTCTGAATCTGCCAACAATAAATTGAGGCACTTATTGCTTTGAAGGTTCCACCATAAATTTCCAGTCTTATCCCAGGGAAGTGCATCCCTGATGGGAAAATCGATTTCATTTAGAGCTCTCATCAGCCAAGCTTCAATACCAGCGGCAAGCCACAAGGAGCCAAGCTGTATCCACAAGACTGACTTCTGATGAAACAAACATGCAGTTTAAAATATGGTGATACACCAATCAGCCTCAACATTAAAACCACCTGCCTAATATTGTGTCGGTCCCCCTCGTGCACTGACCCGTTGAGGCGTGGACCTCTGAAGGTATCCCGTGGTTTCTGACATCAAGACGTTAGCAGCGGATCCTGTAAGTTGCAAGGTGGGGCCTCCATGGATCAGACTTGTTTTTCCAGTACATCCCACAGACACTTGATGGGATTGCGATCTGGGGAACGTAGAGGCCAAGACAGCACCTTGAACTCTTTGTCAGGTTCCTCAAACAATTCCTGAAGAAATTTTGCAGTGTGGCAGGGCCACTGCCATCAGGGAACACCATTGCTAAGTATCATCCACATGAATGCCAGGACTAGAGGTTGTCATGAAAGGGTGTGCGTGATCTACAACCATGTTTAAGTGGATGGTACGTGTCAAAGTAATATCCACATGAATGGCAGGATCCGAAGTTTCCCAGCAGAACATTGCCCAGAGCATCAGACTGCCTCCACTGGCTTGCCTTCTTCCCATAGTGCATCCTGCTGCCATCTCTTCTCCAGGTAAAAGACACACTCACCCTGCCATCCACATGATCTAAAAGAAAATGTTATTCATCAGACCAGGCCGCCTTCTTCCATTGCTCCACGGTCCAGTTCTGATGCTCATCTGCCCATTGTATGCACTTTTGGCAGTGGACAGGGGTCATCATGGGCACGCTGACTGGTTGGTCTGCAGCAAACTGCAATGCACTGTGTTCTGACACTTTTCTATCATAGCCAGCATTAAGGTTATCAACAATTTGTGCTACAGAAACTTTTCTGTGGAATCGGACCAGATGGGCCGGCCTTCGCTTCCCATGCACATCAGTGAGCCTTGGGCACACCGGTTGTCTGTCCTTGGACCACTTTTGGTTTAGGTACTAACCGCCGCATACCAGGAACACCCCACAAGACCTGCTGTTTTGGAGATGCTGTGACCCAGTCGTCTAGCCATCACAGTTTGGCCCTGGTCAAAGCTGCTCAGATCCTTATGCTTTCCCATTTTTCCTTCTTCCAACACATCAGCTTCAGGAACTGACTGTTCACTTTCTGCCTAATATCTCCCCCCACCCCTTGACAGGTGCCATTGTAACAAAATAATCGATATTATTCACTTCACCTGTCAGTAGTTTTAATTTTGTGGCTGATCGGTGTATATACTTCAAATAATTTTTTAGATATTTCTACTAGCATTTAAAAGCCTTTTAGTAAAATGTATTCCAGTTACTTTTGTTTTATTTCTTTGCTTTTGGAAATACAACTTTATACATCAAAACTGTAAACTCTACATTAGCACAACAATAAAGACTATTTGTAGGTAATGTTGTGAAAAATAGTGGAAATGGAAATCATTTGCATAAGTTTTGCTATATGAAAATGCCTATGAGCAAAACAGCAGGACTAAAAAGTCCTACCATCATAAATTCAACTTTTCATAACAAAACCAGTCTGAGAACATGAGCCGTGGTAAATCACCTACATCAGTTTGTCTCTGAAGTCAGAAAGCTGGCATTTGGTTACCTTGATATTCTCAGGCAAAAATCCTTTTTTTTTTTTTCATTTGCAGATTTGCCCAAAAGTACATTTCCACAATAGGTTTTGAAACATAGACTTCATTAAGATACATCCATGCTCATATTAATATATTAATAAATGTCCAGAAAAATACAAGATTGTCTAACAGAAATAGTCCTAGCTTTTTTCCTTTTTGAAACATCTTTATGTGTCTGATAAAGTTAATCAGTTAATAAAGTTAGTATTCACTGTGCCAAATACATAACCAACTTTGAATTTAGAAAAACCAATTATTATTTAGCACTGGGCTTTGCAACCTGTGTTGTTTCAGTATATGTTGGTGCTTCATGGCGCAAATGTTGGAATTATGAAGATTTGAAGATACAGATAGGCCTAAGTGACTGTGATTTTAGAAGTGTGTGAATCTATCTGTCTATTTGCCTGTTGATAATGAAGCCACTTTTATTAACTTTGAGTTGTAAGTTGTTTTGGAAAAAATGAATAAATTTAAATATTTAGGTAGTACATTATTTGCAGTGAAGGGCAAACAAGATGACAGATCTGTTGGGCTCAGAACTGGTAGAGGAAGAAGCTTTGGGATCATCTAAGGCTTCTTCACCTTCTTCACCTTCAACTTAAGGCAGTGGCTCTTGCTTGCCATCTCTATTACCCCATTAGTGCATCAAAAAAATACCAAAAATACCTAAATGCTACCGTACAAATATTTTACTCTTTATTTGTGTATGAAGCCATTTTTTTCCCTAATCCCATTAACATGCTTTGTACAAGTTTATGAGGTGAGTTGTGGCAAAAATATGTTTTTACTTTCAGTCATTTTAATTTAGCTTTAAATTCAATGCAACGGTTAATAAAAATATGAAGTATTACGGTCTATTTATATCTGTTTATTAACTTGTAAATATATGATGAAATAGCTGTGTTATGAAGGATTTATTGATTGTGTAGATAAAAAGTTGAAAGTGGTCAGAAGCAGGCAAGAACAGGTTTATGGGATGGCAGTTGAGGTTAAGCTGGAAGTTATGGAGATCTTTATTTCTGATAATATTAAACATGTTTTGATTTTATTATCATTTCAAATTTATATAAACCAGCACAGTAAAAGTGTTACTCTGCAGTCTGCTGGCATTTTGTCCCCTGCCTCACACTCCTTCCTTTAAAGACCACTGTGTGTCCCCCTGCATTGGTCAAATGGATGCAAATACATTTATTTATTTACCTTGCTGTTACTTTCAAACCAAGCTGAATTTCCCAGTGCACTTCACTGTATTTCTGCAAATCGAATGGTTTTAAATGCATATTTTGCCAATAGACCATTTCCCAAAGTCGTTTAAAAAAATAGCAATAGTTATTAAAATCGTATTCTGAAAAGCCATTTGAAGCAACTGAAAAAATTCCTGACCCAAATCTGTGTGCGCCACGGATCACTAAACGGAAAACATTAGGAGTTACACACATTTGTCATGTTTCCAAAATGTCCAAGCCCAGTCTATGCAAATAAGACTTTTATCCCAAAAGTGAAGAGATTAAGTCATTTAAATGTTAAAAGCAGTTTTTATTTGTCTTATTTTTCTGGTCAAGTACCAAGAGCAATGTGTCATTTGAAAAGTGCAATTACAGGCCCAGATATTTTTAATTGACTCTGTATTTAATATGTATTTATTTATGTGTAATTCTTTTCATTGCTTTCATGAATTCGAGTTTCAAATGTCAACATTATTGCCGTAGTAATACTTTCCACTTCTAAATGATGCGTGCACATACAGTGCAAAAGGTGCAAATACTTAAAACATGAGATGCTCATTTTTGTTAATTTAATTTTATTTATAACTGTCTTTCATCTGCAACCTGAGTTTGGTTTGATTCTTATGTTTGAACTTTACTCACAAAATGTCTTGAGCCTCCATCTAGCAGCAGCCGATGTACTTCAGCCAACAACCCTCAGGGTGCAAATCTGATTTGCAAAGCAATACACTGCATACATTCTGACGTTTGTTTTAGCAAACTTTATGTTTCATATGCATTATGCTAATTTCCTTCATTGATATGCAGTTCTAGATGCAAGGTCATGAAGTGTGGGCAGTGGAAATTTTGAAGATGTTGGAGCCATATTCTGAGAACATAGTACCACTCAAAATTGGATCTGGAAAGTGCCATTGAGTCATTACTGACTCCTAGGCAAACATAGACATGGTTTTCAAAGTAAGGAGGAACAGAAGTGGTTTGCCATCGCCTTCTTCCAGAATGTTCTTTCCTTAGAGGAGGAGAAAATGCAGATTCCACAAACACCTGAAGTTGGACTTGAACCCCACATCAGTCAAGCAGCCGTGAGACACCAGCGTACCTTACTGCATCTCCAAACACCACTCACTATGGTACCAGTCAAAAATTTGAGTAGACCTGTTGGAAGCAAGACTTTTTTCCATTTATCAAGTTTGATAAGGAAATGGACTGGTGCGTCTTCCCATCTCTCCTGCAGCATTCCCAAGAAACATACCATTCTTGTGGTTTGCACCGATTTCACTCTTCAGTCCAGTTTGTCCTCTGTTATGCATTTCCCAGCTTACCTGCGTGTACTCGGACTTTTGCCTGGTCCTTTATGTCAGTCAAATCAGATCCAGTAAGAACTTTCCCCCTTAGCCCTGTTTCATTGAAAAGGCTGGAGGCAGAGTGAGTGAGTCAGAGTAAAGGCTGTGTTGTGGACATATCAGCTAAGAAAAGCAGTTTTAATGGCACTTTCACGTAGAGGGCATGTAGCCTTGCTGTGCTCTTAGAAGTGGTTTGTGCACGTAGAAGTGGTTTTTTTGTTTGTTTGTTTGCATATGGTATGTACTCATGTCATTTTGCTTTCACATTCAATGTACTTAGTGTTCTTAAGTCATGACCGCAATCATATAATAAGACACGCCAACAAATATGACCATTTCTGCATGTAAGTATGCATTTACTTTGCAGATTCTTTACCATATAGTCAAGAAGCACACGTTTAATCGGATATTGTTTGCCCATGCTCCTGTCTCACATCATAAAGGCACACTTAGCTATGGTCTGACATCTCCAGGGTGTAATGTTTGCTGAAAATTGTGTGGAAGACCATAGGTTGCAGACCTCTTGAGGGTGATTCCTGTAACCAAAGCATGTTCGCTTTTTTGCAGCACAGCAAAACTATCAAAATTGTAGCGAGCGTTGAGAAAGTGCATTTGACTACATTCTGGACAAGGTGCATTCAAACCCTTTCAGGGTTTGCTTGCAGCACCTGTGCTAATATGATGTGCAGGTATAGCAGATCAGATGAGCTGTGCTGCGAAAGGTAATATGTGTGTAAATGTGCTGTGCGCAACATATTGCAGCAGCTAGAATATAAGTAACAATCACTGTCCGAAAGGCAAAGGAAGACATGGAAGCTCTGTGGCCTGGGCACCTGTCCTCGCAGCTATCAACTTGTAAAACATATTCGTCAATGCTTTTAAGATTTGATGTATGGAGATATGTATGGACCACCAGACTGAGGGGGAGGGGTGAGCGGTCGACAATGGGATTCCGACGGCACCTTTGTCAGTGTTTTCGGGAGGAAAACAATCGGTTCAGCGTAATATGGCATTTCTGTCCCAAATGAGAGATTTTTATACCTTGGTGTGACAGTGTGACACATGTACAGTAGATGCGTCAGTCTCGATTTATGACACTTGACAACTTCGCCTGATTGTTTGAGTCTTGCAAATTCCCCATCGCTCTCCGAGTACAACTGAAGAACAGTATAATTTATTCCTTTTATTGTCACCTAATAGACTTGATATCAAGATATTTCCCAGCAACTGCTGCAAGCTTTGATTTCTGGGGATTACAGAGGATGCAATTGGCCACATCTTCTGTCAGAGATTAAAAAATAATATTTTATTAGCATTTCTGTTTCTGTAACGTTGTATTCTGATTTATGCAGCTTTGATGGCCAAGCTGCTTTTGACTCATGTTTTAAATATAACTTGTTCCTATCTCGGACTGCACTTAGAACAGCCATCGTGTTAACATTAGTGGGATAATAAAGAGCAGCTTGAATTATTTAATGCATGGAGGACAATTATTTTCTTTCCAGTGTATTTCAGGTGGTCATTATTCTTCACCCATTATGGATTATGCATGTGTTAGAAATATGCAGTTTCATTCATGCAGTTTCTCAGATAAACAGCTTTGTGTCACATATTTTCACTTGTAAATAACATTATAAATTTAAGTCTGTGAAGTACATGTATTACTAACATAAGCATTACCGTGTTTATTAATGGTTTAATGTGTTGTAAAACATAACATCAAAACTTAGAATTGCTGTCATGTCTTTGTCAATATTTTAAAAAAATATTTTTTTAAGTGTTAAGCTAACAAGCTAATGTTAAGCTGGATCTTATAAAACAGTTTTAATGTTTATTTTTCCTTCTTTTGTCTGATTTTGAGTGCAGCAGCACTCATTATTCCTCTCCGACTTTTCATGGTGCAGGCTGGCTTGTTGTTATCGATGAATCCACAGATCATCCTTGTAAAGATGCAGCTATTTGCTCCGTGACCTTGAGATCTCGAAATTATTTCAGAAATGTCAGAGTAACTCAGGCATATAAATAGGTGCTTTTCGATTGACAGCTCATTTGAATAGTTGCCATTTTTAACCTCTGGTTTTATAGAGGCAATGGTAAGGTTATAAAAAATGTTTGTGAAGAGTTTGGACATATTTGGTCCGCATGGTCCTGCTTAGAAAAACAACTGTGACGGAGATACAGCTGCAATGTTTTTTCCTCACCAGACAGACAATATTTCCACACTAGATGTTAATTCAGCAACGAGTTACTATGGTTGAAAACATCTCACTATAATTTGATGCACTTTGTTTCAGTTCAGTTGTATTAATTAAAATTAAAATGGTATCCTTTGTGCGACAAAGCAGTTTATAATAAAACAGTACTTATGTCAGAGCTAGCAGTGAGGAATCTTTTAAACTTCCTATTTTTAATTATCTATTTATTTTTTAAAAATAACCCAAATTTATCCTTATCTCTATCTGTGGACCGTATATTCTTCCATTCCTGCAGCTTTTCTTATATTGTTCATTCTTTTTTTCATCTTAAAATAAAAAAAAAAACAAAGTAATGTTGCTGTTATACATTGTTCTTTTCTGTTGCACATTTCTTGCTGTTTACTGTGTTTTCACATTTTTTTCATCGCTTTCCAATGCTTTTTTTCATCTGGCATTGCACGTTGTGCCTATATGTGTTCTTATCAACTATTTTGCCACATCTGCTGTGTCTAGCTTTATCTTATTGTATCTGCCACCTTGAATAACAATGCCATCTAGGAAATAAAGGAAATAAAGTGTTTTTTTTTTCTACCCAACATTGAGTATTGCATGATGAAACATCTATAATTGCATTTAACAGTTTTAGCTTGCTAAAAGTTTTTTTGTGCAAATGACTGACAAAATATGCAGCTCTTCACTACACAGCGAATAGGCACAATATGTCATATATTTTCCGTTCTGTAAAAAAATAATTAGGGGAGAAAATTGGCACAGCCACTTGTGATGCTGTCATCTACTCGGGTCCTGCGATACAGGCAGGCAAATGCGTCTTTATTGCATGTGCAGCCTCTTGCCATTATCTGGGAAAGGTAAGGCCCATTGTTGTGGGCCCTCTGTGTTTGGCAGCCAAAGAATCGGCTCCTTTATCTCCCTCCAGCACCGAGGCATCGACCTGCCAGGCTCACAAAGCCGAAGAGAAGAGCACGAGGCCAGTCATCGCTACATGTGGGGCTGCAGATCGAAATGGAAGCGTTAAAGCCAGGGATGGGAAGCAGGGACGATGTCGCCGGGCACGCAGGTGAGTGTTTGCCACCGTGACCCCTCATCCACACTCCTGACTGAAAGCGACAGTGACCTCTCCTTCCACCTCTGTCAAGGACGGTCACGGCTTTTTACGTTTACATTGATTTGTGTAGCTGGCACATTTCTCCAAAGAAATTTTACAGTGTTAAGTGACTGTACAGTGATTTACTCCCTTATACAGCCGGACAGTTTTTACTGGAGCGCTAAGAGTACTGCGGCAAAAGGCTGGAATCAAACCTGGGTCCTTTCAGTTCAAAAGTAGTGGCTCTAGGCTCACTTGTACCTGTTTTTCTGCCTGCACACACACACACACACACACACACACACACACACACACACACACACACACAGCACCTTCAGATTTTATCACACTTCCAAAGTATCTGCTCACCTGTCGCCCCTACATGAACTTCCACCGAAGAACAGACTACGGCCAAATTTGCATGCACAGATGCATCTTAGAACAAATGGCCCATCTTGCTTTGAAGCAGCATTTGTTCCGAGAAAGAGCGCAATATGTACGAGGGTAAAATGTAAGCGTCATTATCAGTGAGGACACTTATGTAAACACAAGTGTGTTGTGGATGGATTTTAAGCTCAGCTTTTGATTGTTTCCTGCTTGTGAAAACTACCTGCAGAGCATCTCTTACCTGAACTGTAGCAAGTGAGCATTAAAATTGCTTCTGACAGATTTTAAATTGCCCAATGCTGCCGATATCATCAAAGTCAGCGTGGCTTCACCGGAAAGGCTCACCATCGTTGTATGAAGCACAGAGGCATGGAGACATGTCTATCAGATGTTTTTTGTTGTTTTTTGGGTTTTTTTGCAGGTTGTTTTAAGATAATCACTTGATGCTTGAATTTGCTTGAATTTGCTTGAACCATTAACAAAAACCTGTGGTTTCTGAGCCCCAAAGGAAGCTTTTTGTTGTTTAATGGTGCTGAAACCACTGAACAACTGGAACAACCATATCTATCTGTCACCAAGACACAAAGAATGCAGGAAGAATCATTCATCCCAGCCTTCCCTCTGGCGTACGTCAGCTTGTGACAGCTGAAGTAACGGCCGCCATTAGATGCACATTCGCCAAGGCTTTTCCCTGAAGGTCAAACAGCAGAGAACAGAGAACACGCGCGCAAGAGCAAAGAGCAAACACAACGGTATGACAGCTGGAGCTACGGCGTGCTGCCATGTAGACAATTTGCCAAAATGATCGCTTAAATACTTGAGGCAACCTTTCGCATTGTGTGAAAGTTCTTCGCAACAGTTGTATGAATACTTTGCAGAATTACGCCAGTTTTGGTAAGAAGGTTTCAACTTAGAAGTGTACTGAGTTATGCCTGCGACAAATTCATTACATGTTGTCTAAACCAACATATTATCATAAACAGTAGATTCAACAAATCCTGGCCTCAGAAAGGATGAAGGGGAGTATTTATTTTTAGCTAAGATCAGTTCCTCCTCTAGGTTTGGAGAAATCGTTTTTTCTCCCTAACACAAGATGTCCGATTTGTTGCCCAGCGTTGCGTCTTCGGCTTCGCATCGAGCGCTTTCTGAAGCACCCGGCGTTTAGACCAGCAAATCCTCTCTTTCCGCTGTCAAACCACCCCATGCATCTTCCACTCCTGGAAGGTTTTTTTGGAGGGGGAGATGCAAATGGACCCAAGCTTTGGGCCGATAGGGAAGAAGCGTTAATGAGTGAGAAAGCACTTCCATCAACGCAGAGGGCATTGGGCTTGTTTCTGATCAGCTTTAATGCATTTCAGCTGCTAATGCGCTGACTGCAGCTTGCACTGTTGTCATTTATTACGTTGAAATGGCCACGTCCAATTGCCAAGACAAGGCTTCCTCCAAGCAATTCCGATCAATTTTCATTTCAGAGCGTGGAAAAAATAAAGATCGCATGTCTGCATAATGATCATGCTTAAAACCCGGTTCTGTCGAAACGGAAAAATCTGGGCAGCATAAAAATATTTTTGCCGATATTTTGTTAAAGATATACATTCGTAATCTCCGTCAGCAAATATTTTAGGAAGCCAATGAGGCATTTCTTGTATGAAAGAGTGTGAGATATTGTATGGTCTTGTTCAGGGACACAGCCATGCCTGTAGGTGCAGTTATTTTGTGGGTGTGCAGCAAACAAGATTAAGATGATGGTGATAAGTTGTGGATCATTTTATTATTATTTCTCCCGTTATTATTGATTCACAGTTTTTAAAAGTGTTCATTTCGCCTATCCATTTATAATTAGAATCTGGATGCAGAGCTTATCCGTTGGTCTAGAGACTGTTCCAGAAGCATTGTGTGTGTGGCAGGGTGCACCATAAATGGGGGTTGAGACAATAGATTTTACAAACAGACACTCAACTACTTATCCATTCACACACGCAGGACAATTTAGAATCATCAGTTTACCTACAAGTCTGAACTATGAGAAAAAACCTGAACCCTAGAAGAAACCCACTAAAACTGGCTCCTCTTTGCACCTGTGCATTCGGCTGGTATTTATGACATTTCATGCTTTTTGTTACTACAGTACCTGTCAACTGTTTAGAATATTTAACAATTTCCTTCCTCTCTCTAAGAAGGAAAATTTCTATTATCACTTCTGAAATCAGTTCCTGTCAAAGTAAGCGGTTTCATGAAAACAGTCATGAATCCAAATTTACGCCTCATACTTTCAGTTTCTTAGATTCAAAACATCAAGAAAAGCTAGCGTTCTGAAGATAACAGACACATTCATGCCTTGATATAGAAGATAATGTATAATGTCTAATGGCTGTAGCTGTATTTCATTAACTTTTTGCCAACACATTGCCCAAAGTGTTTTAAGAAATAATTTCAGTCTTTCCAGCAGGTTTTTAATGTTTGAATCTACATGTCTGAGAGTTGCGTAGGAAAAATCCCATTACACAGCAAAGTTCAGTAACAACAGACTGAGATGAGACCTTGTCCTGTACATCCACCTAACCATAAACCACAAAACAGTGGGCAACAATAGAAAGTAAATGGGATTATGGTCCAGGCCAGTTCAGTATGGCCCGATTTGAAGGTTAAATAGCAGACGTCATCATGACTGATATCCCAGTTGGTCAGAACAAACGGTGCTGAATGGAATGGTAAAGCTACTGTGTACGAGCAGCAAGGGGGATGGTGAGAAAGTTCACCTCTGCCCATCAGCACCTGTAGGACAACTGTTCCTGCTTTATCTAAGAAGAAAGTGAAACAAACTGTAGAGGGTTGCATTTCTACAATAAATTTCCCTTGCCAATGCCTTGCAGCGCCGGTTTGGCGACATGTAGTGTCACCACCACTAACTTTTGCTAAACCTAAGGTGTGTCATTTCCCATCGTGTTTTGGGGTGCTCGCTGGCTGCACCGCTTCATCATGCATATTTAAGGCAAGCGTTAGAGGTGAGGAATCGAACGCCACAGAGACGGAAATTATAAACGGCGTTTTGCTCCATCTCGAATTTGCAGTACAAAGACAGGGAGACAAAGGAAGAGACACAGCAAAGCAGTGAAATGCTGCTGTTACAGTTCTGTTGCTTTTCCTTCATTTGCTCAGTATTTATTATATTTAAAAGCAGTGAACCGCTTTAATATTTTTGACATTTTAGGCATTCTTATTTAAGTGTTGGTTTCTTCATTATCACAACCATTTACTTTTGATGAATGTGAGGTGACATCAATACATCTACGAGTTAGCAAATATTTCAGGCTTTTTTCCAATTCAGAGACAATAAATTATTAACTGGGTTCATGCCATTGTTGTGTTTGTTGAAACTATATTGTATAATTCATTGAAATTTTGACATAATGAGCACTAAAGTTTTATACTGTTTAATATAAATATGCATCGATTCAAACTGATTCAGTCTGAATCTGTGCAAATAATTCAGTTATTCAGGTAATTTAACTATTCAAATTTTTATTGGTATAAATTTGTCACTGTCAGATCAATAAATTTATGTTTGGTTGCACCGAATTACATTTTCAAATGAAACGTAGTTTAAGTAACAGAATGCTGAAACCGTTTTTGATAATTAAACGTTATTAAATTCCACATGAAGGACTGTATTTTGCTCATTTATCTGTCCAATGCAGATTCCGGGACAGATAACTTGGCTGTCATCCATTTTGTGGTGTTGTTCTCCCACTGTGCCGCATATGGCACGTAGGGTCCTTACAGCATTTCGGGTGCCAGTTGATGCTGACTGTTGCTACTTTTTGCTGGCCATGTTGTCAGTGCTAAATAAATCCCAACTAAATGTGGAAGTTGTTATTCTTGAACTGAAAGCAGCTGCTTCCAAAATTGTTCATTGATGTGTCAGTGACTGTCAGTCAATCCAATGAGCATTTAATGCCTTTAACCACATACGTTTATGTGAACGCTACAGTTAGTTATGACTATTCTTATTTTATTTACGTTATAGTGAGGCTTTGACTACTGAAGCTGGGTGATGAATCACCAGATGGTGTATGGCTTGAGCTTTCACTTGACGCATTCAAGTTAATCTCACTTACTGCTATAGGAAAGCCATTTTGAGGGTCTTTCATGATCAGGATTGTCCTGCCTTGTGTTAACCACTGGGGGTGGGAGCCTGTTGTTAGCAGCTCATTCATTTGTGCTGCCAGGCGGCTGCCAGGCTATTAGCTTCTTCAGCCAGTAGGTGTGTACCATGTCAGGTCCAGGTGCTGTCCTGTTCTTTATGCCTGAGACACGTTGTTGGATATCTGCCCTGGTGATGGTGACTGGTTCTTGTTCTGGGAGATTGCTGTGGTCTGCTCTTAGCTCTTCCAGCCACTTGGCATTAGTGTTGTGTAATGCCTCTTTCTCCCATATATCCTTCCGGTACTTCTCAGTCTCGGCTCTGGGTGGATCTAATCTTTTGCTGACGGTGTTCCCTTCCAGCTGTGAACACACCCTAGATGGGTCTTTGGAGAACAGGCCTTTTGGCTTTTGGTTCCCTGGTGTATCTCTTCAGTCTCGTTGCCAGAGCTGTGAGTCTTTGTTTGGCAGTCTCCAGAGCCTCGCTTATAGGCATCTTACTATATTTTCTTAGCATCCAGGACCTGTCTCTCATGACTCCCTTCTGGACCTCTGTGAGCCAGCTGATGTCCCTTCAGGCTTCCCTGATCTTAGCTTCCAATCTTCTTCTCCACAGGGGGCACTCTACACTGGTGTTCTTGATCTTGTACCCAAGCATCTCCAGGATTACTGTTGCAGTGGCATATACAAGCTCATTGGTTTCAGTGATGGTGGAGATATTGAGCAGAGCACTATTAAATTCCGTGAGCATCTCTTCCAAAGGCATTTTGGCAGTTAGCAGGGACTCGTACCCAAGGGTTGGCTGGGTGTAGTGGTTACTCTCACTTGCCCGTGTTAGAACACTGGGCCAAAAGTTGCTCCTTAGTCAGTGGGGAGGTTGGTCTTCTGGTCATCCATAGTTCCCACATTCAGTGTTATAGTAGCATTCCATCAGTTCCAAGTTATCAGTCCTAGTCCATCAGTATGTCCTGGTCCCTCAACAACTGACGCAGACCTTGTTAACCCGGGCGACGTCTGAGCCGGTATGGCTTTATATGTATTTATGTATACATTTCTCACAAATTCTTCCATATATATATATATATAAATTTTATATATATAAATATATATAAAAAATAAATTTATAATGTTTTATTTGATTTCTCCTGTAACAGAATGGCATGCTCAGCTAAACAGCACTAGGTTTGAAAATGCTTTTTTTTATGTCCACACTTTGTTAGATGTGCTTTGACCACAGGCAATTCCCAGTGTGAGCTTCCAGCCATTGGAAATTACTCATGTGCTATTTGCAGAACATATAAAGGTATAACTATAAAGGTTGTGTGAAGGTGAACCAAAAACGTGACAAGTCTGATAGCTTACAAGGATTTGGTAGATTAAGGGGGATAAAATGCTTTTTTGATCAAGTAAAATAAAAGGTGGTCCTGAACTGTCATTTCCTCTGCAGCAGCCTACCATCTTTAGCAAAAATCCTGCTTTCATTGCCTCCAGGTGCCTGGTAGAGCGACCAACTGCATTAATACAAAGCTAAAGTTTATTACACAGTGTTTTTGTCAACTAATCCTAAACATACCTGTTAGGTATGGTGGTTTACTTCCATGGTAATATATGGTAATACCCATCCCTCACCTAACAGGGTTAGACTGTTCTATTAAATCACACAGTTTGGCAAGTCTGCATTGCAGAGGGATTGAATTAACATTATTTTTGTTATTGAAAAAAATATAATTGGTTTATGTAAAAAATGTCATCTAAATTAAAAATGAGCAAAAATGTTGTAAGTATTGTAGCATCCTTTGCTCTGCCTTGGAGCAGGAGTGGGGACTGAACAGTAAGTAGCCGCCATTTGTACATTGTAGTTGTGTAATTTGTATGTGGAGGTTGAGCAGCTGTTGAAGGGACTATGGTGATGGTGCGCAGGTGAGCATCTGTCCCTGCAGTTTATAATGCTGACTTTTGGGTATGAGTCCTGCCAAAGAAATGCAGCTCTTCAGCCTTTAAGATTAACCCTTCCATCAATCCATGCTGGCTGTGCCCTCTTGCTGTCTCGTGTTTTAATAAACTTTACATTATGGAAAACACATTTGACTTCATCATCCCCATCATCGCTCATTTTTTTCCATTGCGATGATAACATTTTTAATGATATTTGTGAAAAAATATTAAATTCTGAAACTTACTACCAAAGTCACAAACTGACACCGTGAAATGTAGGTGGATGTCTGGATAGGCCCCTGACAGACATGACCCTTCTCATGATTAAACCGTTAATGAAAATGATTGCACGGTTTTATCCATTTGGGCTATTTTTACTGGACTAATTTAGAAGAAAGTGCCTTACTCAAGGGAACTGCAGTACGATGTGGGATTCAAACCAGCAAGCCCCCAGCCAGCAGGTACCATACTGGTTAGGGCTCTGGCTCTTACATATCAGTTACTGTGAACAGCTGTACATCATTTCAAAGGGAGAGGTTTTACATGGAGTTAGAGGATGACTGAGAGCTCAAAACTGGCTGGTGCAGAAGCTACATCAGCAACTTTTATCCCTTGTCTTAAACTTGTCTTGACTTGAGACAACACATCACTATCTGTTGGTCCATCGTGTGATGCGGACAGTTTGAATTTGTATGGTTGCTCCATTTCAATACCAAACATTGCTCCGAATGGTATTGTGCATGCATTGGTGAAAAGTCTATTACCCGAAACCTAGTAAACTGAGGAAGGACTGTATAGGATCTTATTATACAAATGAAAGCATGTACATGTTTTTTTTTTTTTTTTTTATGAATACCACTGCCATAATAATGGCCGTGCTGCCTTCCAATATTTTTGGATCAGTAGTGAAAGGTAAATGTGGGGCTTCATCGACTGATGCTAACTGAACCATAACAGACTGGAAGATTTTTTTTTTTTTTGCAGCCTGAAATTACCCAAGGAATCCCTAAATTGTGTTCTGTTAGCAGGGCAATTAGCCGAGCATGGACTTATCTAGCAGCATATTAGATAGCTGCATTTCCCACTGTGGCTGACTGCATAAGATGGTCCACTAGCTGTATGGATGAATTTTGTCTCCGCTGCGGATGCCCTCCACCCAGCCCCCGGCGTAGTCACGTTTTTTTGATCCATCCTCCATATTTTGTTAATGCCCCGTGACTCCTGCCTAATTTCAGGCATCTAATTTAATCTCCTTTAGAAGGCATGGTGATAACGTTCATTTCCTACCTTGTTATTAGTGAAGTGAGGCTTCCCCTTGGACCCCCATCCAACACATCTCTTTACCTGAAAGGGCACTTTAATAAGTTGGGAATTACTTTAAAGGCCCTTCTCTGGCCTTGCAGCTTGCAGAGTGCAAATAAAGGGGTGGAAGGCCAGGCCTTTGAGAGCACTGACACAGCCATGCAGACAGAATTTGAAAATAGTCCTCTTTCAATATTTATAGTTTTGCATGCATGGAGAGGAAACCCTTTACGCTCAGACAGCGAGGCAGTATGAGGTAAGGTGAGGCAGGAGCACAGATGCGATTAAAACCGTAAACACGGCCGCAGGGCTCCAAGCTCACATTACACTGCAGATGTGGACCATCAAGGAGCTCATTTGCTGACTCCATAGCTTTTTGGTTTTTGGTGTATGCGGTTTCCCACTGGACACTGCTGGCATGTTGTCCACTGTTTTTGACCTCAGTTCAGCTTTTTGACATTAAACCACATTTGTTGCATGTATGCCTTTATATTTAATATTTATTTTACTCCAGAGCAACTTGAAGTGATTATTTTGTACCATTTTCTGCCACCTGATGACAACATGATGTTGGATGTGCTACACCTCCTATAGCATAACTTACTCACAGGTACAGCAGAGCAATGTAAGACACTCACTCGCACCGTATAGGCACACAGCTGGCAGTCTAGCAGTTCACTTGAAACAAGATGTCTTCAGGTTGTGGGAAGGATCAGGAGGAAGCAGGCATCAACGTAAACTGAGCCACATTTAAATCCATATCTGACTGCACAGCCATATACGTACCCATCAGCTGCTGCTGTCCACTTCATCGCAATGCCAAATAATTTCCAAGGAGCAAAGCTTCCTTGTCTATCCAAAAGGATAATTACTTTTAATGCCATTTTATTCAACAAAACACAGAGGAGCATTTTGTTTTTTCCTAGCCAGCTTTTTTTTTTTTTTTTAATATTCCCAAAATATTATTTGTGGGATTCTTTGACTGCGGACCACAAATTGCTTGGGAATTTGAAATGCTTTCAGAGATCTTAATTCCAACTGAACATTACACTTGAATGTCATCATACTGTAAATGAGCTCATCTGCTTTTGACTCAATAATTGTACCTATAATTTTTTGCTGTCGGGCTACAATCACTTCATTAATGTTGTACGGTTGTTTGCGCTGAAATAGACGCAGTCTTGGCAGTGCGCCTGAAAGACACCTTCAGTAAATCCAGTTATTTTTCTCCCCTCTCTCAGTGGCAGCCTTTCTTTTGATGAAGACCTCTCCCCTCACCCTGCACCAAAAGGAAAGAAGAAGAAAAAGAAATCAGAGCGAAAAAGGAGGAGGAAAAGGTCAGTGCAGAGGGTACTGACAGATAAGGCTTTGAATCGCTGTGAGTGTGCTGTCGACACTGTAAAGACTAGCAACTAAGTGAAAAATTAAAATAAATATAAAAAGAAACTTTTGCAGGTGCCATTCCTGGCACTAAAAATGCTGTCTTACTTCTGGGACAGGTGTCCTTCACATAGCCTTTCACCTGTAAGAAAGAAGAAAAAGAAGAAGAGCTCTAAGAAAAGAAAAAGGCACAGGTATCCTCACCATCTCGCACTAGACATAAAGACGCATTCTTTGTTCACCTGCTGCACTTGAGCATCATGCTGTGGCACATGACACATGTCTGGTTGCATGGAGTGACCAGGTGTGAGGTGGTATGGGGTTAACTTCCTATTTTTTCCCATTCTTACATATAGTTATATCTCACTACATATTTGCATATTGATATAATATTTACCATTTCCTCAAAATATTGTCACTAAATTATCTAACTTTAAATCTTAATCTTTAAAATGGCATTAAACTAACTTCATTCTTGTTTTCCAGGTCACCTTCCAAGAAGAGAAGACACAGGTATGTATTTATGTTTTGCTTAAGCCAAAAAGAAAATAGCCTGAAGGACCGAGTTGCATTTCTCATCATCATATTTCTTTTCCTAGCTCTTCAAGTGAAAAGAGGAAAAGAAGGAATGAAAAAAAGCACAAGAAAAGGTTTGTAATTATTTTTTTGCACTGAAATCCACTGTCATTGTTGAGAAATGAAGGGTAGTAACTATCTTCTCCATTTGAAAATTTCAGCCCACCCTGCCTCCTGTTGTTTGAGCGTCGCGGCTTAATGGAGTTGCTCCTGACAAAATTAAGAAGGGCTTTGTTCCGTGCACCACAGCACATTGCCTTTCATTTTTTATTCATTCGTGTCAAACAGACACTTTCCTCCAAAGCAAAGCAGAATGCTTATTAACTGCTATTTAATGGACACCTTTATCCCAGGGGACTTACAATGGGAGAAACAGTACATTAAAATCCTTACAGGCATTCACCCACTTGTAACGCACTCCCATACCCACACTGTGGGGCGATTCAGAGGCACCAGTTCACTTGAGACACGTGTTGTTGGACTGTGGAAGGAAAGCACATGGTGGCTGAACACGCAAACACCGCACAGCCTGAGATGGATTTCAGTTTATGTCCAAATGTAAAGGTGCTGGGCAGCCCCTCAGCTACCTTATGAGCCGCCATAGGCATTGAAGGGTCCGAAGGATGGGGAAAGTAAGGAAGGGGCCATGTATTTCTCCCAGCACCAGCTCCTTCCCAAGAGCTGGCTGGCTGGTAAATATATAATTTCCTTGCAGTAGCTGAATGGGTGTCGCCAGAATTAGTCACAGTTCTGGGCTGAAGGCTGCTTTGTGAAATGATGCTATGACGGTGCCATGAGACCAAGTTGAAAAAAGGAGTTTGTTTTGTGTGTTTGTTGGGAAGACTGGAAAAACCAATTTCACACCGGGGTCCCGCAACATTTCTAATCCCTTCAGGTGAACCGAACTGCATTTCTGACCCTGCTGAGGGTGTCTATATGTGTGCTGTAGCAGAACACAAACCTCTCCTGCTTTTTTTCCACTTCCTTTTTCACCTCCTCATTGGCTCTGTGGATTCAGTTGAAACTCAAAGCAGTGTTTGTGTTCTGGGGGTTCATGACTTCCCATAAAGACCTGGTATATACAGTGGTTATAGCTCCTGCCTTACACTCATGGGATCCAAGGTATTTACTCTCTCCAAAAGCTGTGTAAATGAATAAATTAGAGGCTACCATTGCAAGTTGCATTTGAGAAAAGTGTCTGCTAAATGAATAAATGCACAAAAGGCTCCACAAGGCCTGTTATAGCTACTTTTTTTTTCAAATTTGGTTTTCTTTTTCAGCAAATTTCAATGCCTGTTTTGTTTTCTGTCAGTGTTTTTGGTATCGACCTTAACTGTACGTGGGGAAAGGATGTCACGTGACATACTGATACAGTGAGTAAAAGTGATGAAGAAACTTACAGAATTCATTTGTTGAGAAATTCTCGGCTGCTAGCCAACTGGAAAACTGCACTACAGCACCTACAACAGCCGCAGAGACTGAGATCAGTTCGCCTGCTGAATGTGATCCTGCTAAATGGATCCATTATCATTTGAGTTTAAACACCATATAAGTGATATCGTACGTTCCATGGAAGTGCACCCGCTTAATCAAACTGGCAGAACGCAAGCGAAAGTGCAGATTTTATGGTGCATGTATGGCATGGGAATTAATGCGGATTTTGTTCTCAGTGTCCAAAGGAGACTTTTACACCACAGATACCATACGTCATCATGATCCCGCAGAGGAACAGAAACTGTCTCATAGCAAAATGTGTTTTAACTCAAATGCGAGAAGTAAACAAGTACATTTGAAAATGTCGCTGTCTTTTATTATTGCAAAAAATAAATTTTAAAAATTGTAGCAGTTCATATTTTTACAGTTTAGCTCTGTTTTCTGCAGAAAGAAGATGTGCTTGTTTTCACCTCCTGTGGCTACTGAGATCAATTCATTGTCCACGATGATGTCTATATGGGATCATAAATGCATTTCTCAACACGGAAATCATCCGTAATCTTTAAAATACAACTTTGATGTTCCTTATAAATGTTTTTCAGCTTTGAGTATGAAATGATAATGTTTAATGCCTGACCAAGGAAAGTTACAGCGGGTTCACATTAACGTTGTATTTTGGAAACACATTGTACTATGGTGTTTACCAAGATATCACACAAGATACAGACACAGGTCTGTCCTTCAGTGGATGCCACAAGATTGTGTGAACTGTTAAGCCAGCCAGCAGGACTGGACAGAGAACAGAGAAAGACCCGATAGGCATTCGGTCTCCTGGGAAACCTCTCACTGAGTGCAGGCTTATGGGAACTGACACAGCCATCGAGTCCTTAACACTGACATGCGTCAGACAGAGTGGGCTGCCTGCTGTTAGAGGGGCTCCCCTGCCGAGCGCATCCTCCTTCAGGTTCCCACTGCAGGCCTGCTCTCTCGCTGCCTGTACTGTCATAAACACAGAAGCTGCTTTTTTTGTTTTGTCCTTTTCTGGCTGGTCATTTAATGTTGTTCTTAATACATCTAATGGGGCTTCGTTTGGACATTTCGAGACATCCAGGACAAATGTAGTACCTTTTGACCCCTATGACCAGTGCTAGAAGGGCTGCCTCCTGCTGTAGTATCTTTGATCAAGGCACCAACCCCAAGTCCATCTAGGAAACTGTACAAATGGTTACATAACTGTAAGGAGGGGAAAGCTGGACGCTGGGTAAATAAATTTGAATGCATGGTGAACAGAAGTGCATTATTATGTCCATTGCATGGTTTGCCCATTATTTTGAGAAGTATCTTAACCATATAAGCTGGAAGAAATGCACCCCAGAGAAGGGGTGCATTTCTTCCAGCTTATATGGTTAAGATACTTCTCAAAATAATGCAGAAATGCAGGGCTTGTAGGCTACCTCCTAATACTGGACCCTTTGCAGCTGAACAAATTGTTAAACCTAGCAAGCTACAATAATGTTATCAGAATCAGAATCAGAAAAACTTTATTATCCCAAAAGAAAGTACAGTGTAGTACAGTAATACCAGAATGATCGATACTGGAAAAAATGAACAGTGTTTCTTCATCGTATTTCACTGTGAAAGGTTTGTGATTAAAAAACTAATCTGAGCTGCAGAGTCGCATCAAAGCCAAATGAAATTGTTGCCAACTTGACAACAGCTTATGTAGGTAAGGCATCGTGCTTCGGCATGCAGATGGTTTATTGAAATAATTTTATCTGCTGTAGGCTTTGCAGCCATTTGGAGTTTTGTTTAAATGGGTGACCTTGCACTATTCAACAGTTTATTAACATCAATCCCATTGTAGATGGTGCTGCTCTCATTCTTCCTTCAAAAACTCCAGAAATTCCCACAAATTTAGTCAAAGACATGCAGAACTACCGTGTCTGCTGGCATTTGTGTCATTTCAATATTGAAAGTGACATAACTTGCCTGTAGGACAGCAAATGTCTATTGAATGCTGCGTGGCTTGCAAGAAAGTATGACACAAAAAAGAAAATACAGAGGCTCAGTGATGATTTATGTCAGCTGGCATATAGGGTTTTATGTAGGCATAAGGTACGTCTCATGCCTGCCCCTTCACATGAAGGTCTGCCACATTTCCTTTGCAGTGCTTGTTCTTCAAGTGACGGGCAATGCCAGGGAATTTCTCCCAAAATGAGATTAGTTCTCTTGTGCGGTACCACAGAATCTGGGTTGGCGTGGCGTTCGACTCCGTAGCTTTACAGGACCTGAAGCGGCCGAGTAGGTCACCACCTCTTTGCTGAAATTACGAAAAGTAATACACATAAAGGACTGACTACTCATGGGCAAAATTAAATTTGAATGTGACACATTTTCTCCAGCTGCAGCAGCCGCCCCATTAGGCAGTGGAAGGGAGTTTATGATCTTTGTGTTGGCCTCTCTGCTTGCCATGCAGGTCACGGAACCACGTGCACAGGAGGCATCGCTACCGGAGGTCAGAGTCGGAGAGCTCCGTTTACCGCTCCTCTAGTGCCGAGAGCAGGTAAGTTGGCCAGGGGAAGCCACGTGGGGTGACTTATCTACTGGAACTGTCTTATCTGGGGCACATTGTGGACTCATGAGGCAGAGGTGACATTCCAATATGCAGCAGGGCCACCCTTTGATCTGCTGCTCATAGGAAGTGCCAGAAAAACCTCTCATCCACATATGAAAGAATACTTAACCGGCATTAAAGACAAGATAAACAGTAACACCTGAGATGGGGTTCGGTATAAAAGAACTCAAGGTTATGAATGGTTTTTTTAAGTAGCCGTACTTCAGTTTGTAAAACATTACTTTTTATTTACAAATACCAAATTTGGACTCTGTGCCCCTCCTGGCAGCTGAGCAGTCATGTTGCCATGAAGTTTTCACAATTATAGTTTGGCTCATGCTCCTTCTCAACTTCCATTACCCTTTTTTTGCCAGTTTCACCAGTTATAATCCTGGTAATCATGACCCCCAGTTAGACTACCCAAACAATGCTGGCTTTTCAGGGAATTTAGATGCATTCTTTCACTTGCTTTCCTGTTATTTTTTTCTATTAAAGACCAAATAAACAAATACACATTGTGGATCATACGTGTTTTGTCCACGAAGCTTTTGATATGCACACAATTTGTACTATTTACTATTTATTTACAAAAGAGGCAGGCAAGCAGAGGTAAACAGATATACGTTATAGTATAATTAATAAAGGGAAACTATCTTATCTTTTATTATGATAACTAATGTTAGCTATTGAAGAAATTGTCACCATTTAAAGGAGGCTTGGTAATATTTTTGTTTGAATGGGTCTCTATTTTTCTGGCTCAGGGACACATAAAAAGCAATGATAATTTACGAGAATTCAGCTTACAAAACAATTTTCCAAAACGAATTACTGCGTTCTGCGCAGTATTCGTTTTAAGGAACTTATCTAAATGACCTTCCTCTTTTGAAAGTATGTAAGAGGTGTCAGTTCAGTAAAACAGACTGGAAATGATATATGTAAAAAAATAATTATATTTATTTGCCATCGGGAGAATTTGTAGCACAGCACTGTAAAAAAAAAATGATATTGCAGAGTATTGACTACCCTGTGGCCGTTTTATTCAGTTCATGTCACCATTATTTTTATTATACAAACATAACAAAAAGCTTTGTGGAAACACAGAATGTGCATTATAGTACTGTGAGGTACAGAATGTGTAGTGCTGTGAATAAGCAGCAGCAAAGGTAAATGGACACATACCTTCAGAACAGTGCAAGTAAATTTAAAAAAGTACAAAAGCAAAAAAGGAAGAGTGCAAGAGTATGGTGCAAAATAATCCAATAAATGTAAAGGGTGAAGAACAATAAAAATGAGCAGGTGTCAGATTAGAAAAATTACACAATTTATCTACATTAGTGGGGGGGATTATTACATATAAACAGATTGGGGGGGGGGCAAAATGTAGACTTTACAAGACTTTAAATGGATGACAGCTTTGGGAAAGAAGCTTTTCCTGGGTCCTGGATCTAGTTCTGTGGGCTCAGGTCCATCTGAACCTCCTCCCAGGAGAGGCAGGAACAGAGATGTCATGGAGGTGCACGTGGAGGCAGCTGCTTTGTGGCTCCTGAGTCAACACTTCCTACTTGTTGGTTTTTTATGCTGTATATTCCTTTACACCAGTAATTTTCACCATTGCTTTCCTTCCTCTGCTCTGTACTAATTTACTCATTCGCAATCTGGTGCATCCAATCCCTCACCTTGAAATCGAGGCTGCTCTTACCGTATGAAAAAGCGAGCCATGGTTTAAAATTGAAATAGTCTGAGGCCAGAGATGATTGCTTTTAAATCCCTCTTGATCTCTCCATTACATGGAATTCCTATGGGATATTCAGTAGGGAAAATTATTATAGAAGTTGAACAGCGTGTGGCTTTACACTCTTACTGTACTGAAATGAAGACAACGGGAAGAACCTGAATTATCTCCAGTTCTCAAAAACTCCATTACTGCGTTGACAGCTGGTACAATGCGTGCTAATTGTGTTTGGCACAATTCACATTTATTCATTTTTATCTGCTGTAGGCCTGTGAAGATATTCCACATGGGACAGACTGTAATTTTCTGATAATGATAACAGTCACCTTGAGTGTTGGACACATGTGATGGTGTGTGTGTGTGTGTGTGTGTGTGTTTATGTGTGTGCTTGTGTAATGCCACTTTGGCACCATGGGCATTCAGCAGGAACAGTCAGTTCATTCTGCTTGAAGATTTTAGCTCTTTTTGTGTCCATTGCAAGCTGCAATTCCTACACCCCTCCCAACACAGCTGGGCTGGAACAATAGTCAATCCTGGCACCTTTCACCATCCATGCCCTCCGCTCAGTGGAAGTTTGCGGAGGTGACAGCTCCCTGAGGCTGTCAAGCAGTCACCGCAGTGGTCAGTGCGCTTGCTGTTCTTTTCACCGGAGACTGTGTGGGAGCGTCTAAGAGTCTAGCTGAGACACACGGCACATGTCAACTTGTTCAGTAATCACAGTGGCAAGTGTGAGACACACTGGGTAGAAACACGTTCTTGTTCCGCAGGGCAATGTTAGCATGTCGCAATAATACCAACGAAGATCACCAATGAATCCAGCTTCCCCCGGGTACACATTGCCATCTTGTACACTGTGCACTGATCTGGGCATTTTGAGGAAGTAATTCCTTGCTATTCCTTCAGTGATGTTCTGAACAGGTTTTGCCTCTACCCTTTAAGTCTATATTTTGTACTGATTTGAAGATGTGTGTAATATTTAGAGCCTTACCCCAGCTTTCTTTTTCTGGCACTGTTGATGCTGTCAGTGGACTTTTAAGAAACAGTAGTTAAATAAGTTCACTTACATATGATCCCTGGTTAAATTAACTGACAAGTAGAACATTTATATAGGTGATGCCTTTGTCCAGGGTGGTTTACATTGTTAGATAAGCAACTTACAGTTGCAGTATTTACCTGTTCATTCCGGAGCAGTTCAGGATAAGTATCTTCTACAAGGGTACCACAACCACAGCATGTTCACACCCGGACCATTTAGGTGGCAAATAAATTTAGACCATATTCTTTCTGACCAAAAGTGATGAAGCGCAATAGAGCACGTCCATTTAATACAATCAACAGTTGAAAGGAAAGAAACCAAAAACAAGAAAAGCGCTCTGTTTGCTGATGTACTGATCTGAATGAAGGCATTTGGCAACTTGGAAAAGGAAAACTTGAAGACCCCATGGGAATCAATAGCGTTACATCAGGTCTGTCTGGGGTACTTGTACACCTAAGAAGTACAGTTTGGGCATCAGTGTGGACAGAGACCATAATGCTACTCGTTGCCCTTAGATATTAACTGCTTGTTCACTGGACAGTTCCTTCGCAGGGGTTTCGATCATTATTCTATGCAGTTCATACAGTAAATAATGAGAACTGCTGAAGAGAGGGAGCGAAAGGAGCGCAAGAGACACAGTTCAGCTCTTTAGAACCAACACTTCATTTGCCTCTTTGTGCAGGGCCAATTGCTCTTTTTCTTGGAAAAGCACTAAGTGCTCCACAGCTGTAAACAACCCCCACAGGAGGCAGTTAAATGTGACAGAATAAGCGCTAAGCGAACTCTCACCCTCTGGGACTTGGGGGGGGGGTTTGTCTGATCTGTGTCTATGTGTCTGCAGACACCTGCACAGGTCTGCCCAGCGCTCCCCACCGGGAAGCCCAGCCGGGCGACCGCACCACAGAGAGAAGGACTGCGCGTCTGTGAGGTGGGCGGAGAGCACGCTGGGGCCAGCGGCCACGTCAGCTTGCAAAAACCCTCCGCACCGCCATTCGGCCCACCTGTCCAACGGCACTGTAAGTGTTCCTTGGGTTGCTGGTGGCTTGTGGGAAGGCCCAATTTCATTTTGTTATTACTCTACCAAGGCCACGTAAAACTCCAATGTTGCCAAAGAGTCCACGCATAAAGGTTAGCACTGTCTATACATAAGAGGCACACATCAGTGCAGACATATAAACCCTCCTTGTGCGGCTATGCAAAACTGTCAAGGAACTCTGACCATTTTGAATTCGTGATGAATTATTGGTGCTGACTTGGAAAGCATATACACACTTAAATCTGTGTATACTGTATGTGTACAAGCATGTAAGCAACTCCTAAAGCCATAAGATATACATAATGTATTCCTAATAAATGTTCAATTTAAATGAGCATTAATTATTTCAGCTTAACTTTACATGGCCTCGTGTCTCCTGACCTCTTTTCATCCTTATATTTTAGCACTGAAACCATCTCTTTTTTTTCCATGATATGCTAAGGAAAGAAATTACAGTCTTGTGATATAAAGCAGCGCCACCATGAAATCAGTAATTGTTTGTATGAGTATATACAAATGAGGTTATACTCAAACATATACTGTAAAGCTTCATATTTAGTTACATCCTGACAGCATGTACATTTCTAACCTTTTGTATGAAATAGATATTTCATAACTACAAGATATTCCTTATTATGGCGTGTTGTCACCTGCTTCACGTTACAGCGACCGTTACGCTGAACCTCACATTACTGTCAAAATGGTCATCAGTGGAACAACCTAAACCTCCAGTAAAGGTTTAAACAAGAAGCCACATAAATTAAATGCACATCTCCGGCCAACCTTACTGTATGTTCTTAATTTTGGTTACTATAGTATATTTTGTTGAATTTATTCAGACAAAAATGAAGTTAATTGCCTTGTGCAGAAACAAAAGGGTGAACAAAAATGTCTTTACGCTACCGTTCCACCAGGTATTTAAACGGAATTTCATATAACACAACTGTGTTGGTAACAGTAGGCTGCACTGGGGTATCTGTGCGCTACTGAATTTCGCCTAGAGACCATCGCTGATCAGTGTAGTTCCTGTTCCAGCACATTCCATATTCAGTTGTTGCACAGCAGTAACTACAATCTGTTTTTTGTTAACTGAATCCAAATTGGGTATTTTGTTCATGTTTCCTTTCTAAGAAAGCATTCCGTACAAATACAGGAAAGGTGGGTATTGGTCTAAAGTGAATAGAGAGTAGGATGGTGACTGAGTGTCATTCTCACCTCAGTGGAGCAGTCAGGCACTCGTGAAATATCTTCTCGTGGTGGTTCACACGAAAGCAGCATTTAATGAGGTCCCGATTCAGAGCCTGTGGTCTGCGTTAAATGTTTCTGACAAGCTGGTGTGATGTGAGTGATCTCGGAGGTTAGGCTTGTATAGCGTTCCCGCTATCGCACGACTGGGAGTTCCTAGTTGACAGACGATGAAATGCTGCACGCAGAGAATTAACCCGAAAGGTAATAAGACTTTTTATGTTTGATGTGCTGTTGCCTTCCTTTGATTTAATGTGGATGATCACCTGACAAAGAAAGGAAGGACATCAATGGTTCCCAGCAGGAAAAGGACCTGTTTGTGCAGAGCCAACATTCAAGGCCCAGTTTAAATTGTCAGAGATGCTGTGTATTCATAACTGACATTAGCAGTACATGGAAGCTAATGTACCTGCTCTGTGAAAATACAGTCAATGTCTGTGTAATCTGGATGTGTGACAGCAAGCATACTGTCAGTAGAACATGCAAAAAAATATATCTATATTTTCTCTCACTGACTTCTGTCATGGGGTCAGGTTTTGTCAGCTGAGCTGAGTTATTCTCTCGCTGACACCTTATCTACTACATTCCAATAAGCATATATTTTTCTGGATGGCTTCCCTCATGAAATGATATCTAAATTGAATTAATGCCAAACAACGAAACTAAACTGACCTAAATCGCTGGAGCTTATAACATGCTGCTTTTCGAACAGTCTCACACCAGGCTTACGGCTCTGCACCTGAAATACGGGGTGTTAAAGGACTCAGAGCACTTAAATCATTTTTCAGGTTCAGAAATGAGATGGGCTTTGAACCTGCTGTCCCAAGGACAGGCCAAAGTGAACTGCAGAGCTACAGTTAGAGACGGACACCTGGCACAGGGACTGAAGAGAGGGTTATTGTCTTTTTCTTGTAATTCACGACTCTAATGATGCACTTATGTTGCCCGCTCTCCCCTTTTTCTTACACCTTACCTACTTAAGGAGGAAATCTTGATTGGTAAGTCGATGCTATCCGTAGACATAGGGATTTACTGTAGGTCGCTGGAGGCAAATTAATTTCTTCTTACAGGAAAAAAAAGCACAAAAACTGTACTTTCTTGAGGGCTTTCTTAGTTAAAAGTGATGGAATATCTCTTTGTCTGCAATTCTTTTAATTTTTACATAATACCCATTTTGTGATGTTTGTTCAATGTCCTTTAAAAAGACACTTTAATTGGGACTCTTTCTTTTGTTTGTTTCCCCTCTTTCTCAACTTAAAGCAGTTTGTAGTTTTATTCACACAGTTTCTCTCTCCTTTTAAAATATTCTTTGGATATTCCTTTAATATGTTTTTTTTCCCTTAGTTCAATGTTTATTAATTCAGTTGGGGGTTTTTTTGGAGGGGGGGTGTCTTTATTTCACTTTATGGTTCTGTTTTGTTTCAACATTATTCGCATGCTGCAAATTTGCATGATGTCTTAATCTTTCCAAGTTTCCTGTCCCAAAATAATTTCTTCTCTGTGTTCTGTAGGGAGGTACGTGCCTTTATAGAGTATTTACAGTGGATCGTACAGGCATATGCTTGAGACTGTCAGTAATGTCTCCTGTAGTAAAGCAACAGACCCGCTTTTGTCTATTTACAGATTGTGCACTCAGGGTCTGGAGGTGACATTTTTATCCAAAAGGGAATCCACCATGACATTCTGTGCAGACAGAACAAAGGACAGCAGGATTACGACTCTGGGAATGACACGTCCTCCCCACCATCAACCAAAACTGGCTCACTGAGGTCAAAGGTCAATGAAGATGAAAAAGCCCTTTGCCCAGCAGGGTCACCCTTCCCTGAAAAATCTAGGTTCACAGATGGGGATAACGCCTCTGATTCAGGGAACTCACTGACCAGTTACTCCTCCTTGTGTAAACCCCTCCTGCTGGACGGCGGTCCCGCTACAGTCTCCGTAAACGGGAGCGGCAAAAGGTGAGTCCATTTGAACATGCAGTTTGCACCACCCTGTTTTAGCGCAACATTTAGAAAATAAAGAGGGAGAAAACTGTTGCCTTGAGACATTCGCGAGCACTCTTTTTCCCCAGAGGTTCTTTCATAAGAGGTGCATTTGTAAATGAAGGCTTGATCCACCGCATTTGGAGGTGTTATGTGCACAGCAATCTGTGGCTGCTGGCAGTAACACCTGGAGATGTTTATGCGTTTCTTTTGTAGCCATAATCAAAATTTCATGCGTAAATTGTTAGAAATGTAGTGCACTGTATATTTATGATATAACATGGCTAATAGGATGTCTACGGCATGTTTATCCCTTACCAGTCACTTGACTCCTGCCATATGTGGCTCAGTGTGGGCAAAGTCCAAGGCACCCAGAGTCAATGTGGGTAGGAGCGTAACCCCCCAACGCAGGCGGTCGCGAACCTGCTCCCGGAGCAGTCGGAGCAGAAGCGGATCCTCGCGGACCTCCCAGTTCTCGGACCGTTACTCCCGTAGTCGGTCATCATCCTCAGGAAGGTGCGCCCTCTCCTTCACCGTACGCCTCTCTTAAATGTTTCAGCCCAACAGAGTGCCTTAAATCACAGGGGTACTTGGGCTTTCGCCATAATTCAATTGCCTTGACTTGGTTTACATTGTTATTTTATCTGCATCAAGGTCATACTCCCGTTCACCCAGTTCTGACAGGTCCAGGAGGAGGAGCATGGAAAGTGGAAGTTCTCGCAGGAGTCCTAGTTACTCTAGATACAGTCCAACCAGGTGAAGGCTCCCGATGTCCATTGTCAAAGCACAAAGTATACTGTAGGAAACAGGACGTTTAATTTAGAAACGTTTAATATCTTTCATTGTACGATACTCTGTATGTCCATGTATATTTGTCCCCATAGAACACAGAACAGTAAAAACATTCAGATTGCAGTCCTCTTGTTCAAAGGCAAAATGCCGATGGAAATGCATTGCATGTAAAAATGTAAAATGTAAATGTAAAGACAAGTGGTCTAGTTTCCTCCCATAGCTCAAAAACATGTTTTAGATTAAGTAAAAACTCCTGCCTTGTGTGTGTGTGTGTGTGTGTGTGTGCATGTATGCATGCACGTGTGTTACATTGCTCTGTTGTGTGGATGCATAGAAGCATGTAGGTTAATGCAGTGAACTTTGCATTGTAAGTTGACTTGGACAAAATGCTCCACATACTGTATGTCATGATGATGATGATGATGGTACTGTAGGAGTAGCAGTAGTAATATTAGAAAATCATTTCTTTGACAAAAAGCAGCGATATATTCTTAAAATATATTTAATGTCAATAAAAGGATTCGGGATCCAGAGAAAGACCACAAGAAATACAGTCATTCTGGGAAGGAGTCAAAGCGTGAGCGAGAGCGACGTCGCAAACGGTCCTACTCTCCCATGAGAAAGCGAAGGAGAGACTCACCCAGCCACCTGGAAGCCAGGAGAATCACCAGGTTTGCTTTGACAAGAACACACAGTGCTACCAGCAGTCACCACCCTGCATCAGTCAGCTCAGACAGTACAAATTTCACAATGAACAAATAGTTTGACAATTTAAATTAACCGAACAAGACAGGGAAATGTCTAAACTAACTCGTGGCATCCCTGCAGACTAAGTGAAGATGTAATCTGCTGTCCATTGGGTCTCCCCAGTGGTTTGGTTTGCTAAGTTACTGTTTCCACCATCAAACTGTTGTCCTTGTGGCAGACTGAACTGCTGGGATATGCAGCAGTTTTTCATGATGGAATGCAGTAGGTAGTTCTGGTCTTAGCAATGCAGGCCTATAATGCTAAGGGTTCCAAGTTCACTCCCAGAGGCCCTGCTGTGGAACCCTAGACCAGGGTGACCACTCTCAATACAGAATATCCAGCTGTTTAAACTGGTGAAGGACATGATAGCTGTGTAGCAAGTGGGCTGTGCTGTGGATGTAGGATCAACCCTCACTTGGCCTAAATTTTCTCATGGGTTCTCTTCAACTCTCCAAAACATTTTTCAGTGGAATGGCAATTCTAAATTCCCACTTTTTGTGTGTGTGTGTGTGTGTGTGTGTGTGTGTGTTTGTTTGTGAGACTACCCTGTGATGGACTGGTATCTAGTTCAGGATCAGTATGGAGCTAAAATAGGGGACAGTACTCTTCACGGGTGGCGTAGTGGTGCCAACTCGCACTCAAAGAACCCAGGTCCAAATCTCACCTCCTTCACTGGTTGGTGTATTTACCCTGAATTGCTTCAGTAGAAATTATCCAGTTGCATAAATAAGTAAATCTCTTTGAGGAAGCCATTAGCTAAATATGTACTTAATTTTGGTCAGTACATGAATGCATTTTGGCTGGATGGCTTCATCAGTGTGCATCCATACAACCTCAAGAGACAAGCTGTGTACACACTTTATTTACAGTATGATATAAGTACTATTGCACACATAGGTAACAGAAGGCAGACCAATGTCAAAATAATCCAAGTAATGTAAATCAAAGACAATAACCGTATGTGGGTTGTGATCATGGCGGTAATAGTAACAATAACATTGGGTGCAGGTAATAAAGTGCAAACTGAATTAGCAGGAATGGTTAGACCTCCTGCCTCTGGATTTTGAGGTCCCAAATTTCTAACTCATCAGAATCAGAATCAAAGTCAGATTTATTAGCCAAGTAAGCTCACACAAATAAGGAATTTGGCTTCAGTTTGGCTTCATGCTACAGGGCCTGAGATGACTATATGGTGCTCCAGTAAATATGACCCAGTTGCTTAAATGGGAAAATCCTTGTAGGTAGCATAACACTGTAAGTCACTTTGAAGGAAAGCATCAGCATTAGTTCAAAGGCATCTCCTCACTGAGATCATCATATTTTTGTAGATAGGTCCGTGGTGTACGTCACCTCGCCTACGTATGCCTCAGGGATAGGCCTGGGCTGCCACCACCCTGCCTTAGAAGAAGCAGCTATCAATATTGAGCAAGAGCACAGCTGTCAATCTTTCTGAACAAGTGTCCATCTTACTGCCCACAGTGCAAGGAAGAGGCCCATCCCCTACTACCGGCCCAGCCCGTCCTCTAGCAGTCGATCCACAAGCTGCTCCTCCTGGTGCAGCATCTTCACCCGCAGCAGGGGACGCAGCCGGAGCCGCGGCCGGAGCCGGAGCCGAAGCTACTCCACCTACAGAAGTTTCAGCCGCTGCTCATCGTGGAGCTCCCTCAGTGAGAGAAGCCAGAGCCGCAGCTGTGATTCCGTGGATGGCTATGGCAGAGCGCGCCGCTAGCGGCCATGCCGCGCACATCACAACAAGCACTGATAGGACCACGTAGGGCAGCTGGTTCAAATGCGGTGGAATGGTCCCAGGATCCTTCTCCTCCTCCTCATCCTTCTCATATACATCTCTGGCAAACCGTCGACCTGAAGATGATGCCATTGATTTTTAGTCCCTGGATTTTCTTGCTGTGTTTCATGTATTAGAGCAGTGATGTGTGCGTGCGCACGTGTGTGTGTTGCACAAATGGCTGTAGAAGGAACATTAAGAATGTGCAATCCGTCACTCTGTTTCATTTCCCTTACCGAGTTCCCCCTTTAAAGTTTTAACAGTGCATATTCTTCTAAGATGAAACAAAAAAGGTGTAATATTTCCCTCGGCCTTTACCTACAGACAACTTGTGAAGCCTCAAGGTTTCAATTATATTTTTTAAAGATCTATTTCCTCTGTTGCTTTGTGCCACCATGTCTGTCTGGTCTTTCTCCCTGAGGACTGTTAGCTTCAAAAGAACTGAAATCACACCTGCAAGTGTCGAAGATGTGTTTGCAACAGACAGGTTTAAGGAGGCTTTTCTGGTTTCTTAACTGCATTACAGAGCAGGTGCAGAGCTCAGTGGAGGGGTTGGTCTGCTTTACAGTAAAGAAATCTAATAGCTACTAAATAGGTTTGCAAAAACTATACATAGAAATAAATGTGCCATTAATTTTACTGGATGGGGGATATGGTGGAGCAGTGGGGTAAGCTGGTGCCTCACAGCTCCTGGGCTGCTTACCTGATGTTGGGTTCAGGCCTAGCTCAGTGGGTGTGTGGAGTTTGCACTTTCTCCTCCATGTTTGCACCCCTCTAAGGAAAAAATATGGTGGAAGAAAACAATGCCAAACCACTTCCCTTCTTCCTTAATTTGAGAATCATGTCTATGGTTGCCCAGGAGTCAGAAATGACTTGACGGCACTTTCCATTCCAACTTTGCTGGACTTTCAGAAAGATTTACAGTATAATTTGTTTTGAGAGCCTTTTATGGGATATTTTGGGTTCTTTCTTACAGATAAATGTTCCCCTGCTATGGCCGCAGACTGATAACTGACCAAAACTGTTGACTGTTGTGTCGCAAAACTGTACTAACAGTTTGCGACATACCAACGTTCCCAGGCATCATAGTATTTTATTTACACTTAATTTCCAGCATGTTTGCTGCATAAATGAAGAAACAGTTATTTGGTTGAAGTACTTTGCTGCACGTAGTTAAGACGTTTACTGCATCTGTTTGAGCTGATCTAGTAGTGATCTGTCCTACAGCAACAAAGGCCAGAATGTGACGGTTATGCTAGTACCCGCAACATGACCAGCTCACAATCCTATCACCAGCCGCACTCCCCCAAGCGTTCTCCTGGTGAGGAGCAGCAACTGTAAGTGGCCTCTGTAAAATATCTCTCTGCTGTGAGGCAACTGACGACAAGGCCCCGGGTGGGGGCAGAAAGCAGAAAATGTAAAATGGGAATGAGGAAGGGAGATGGAATCTCTTTGGGCTTCTGCCTAATGTTGCTATCAGAAACAGCTCTGCTGCTCCTAAGTCTGCTGACCAAAACTTGAGCCACAAGTTTTTTATCAGGCCTACAGTACACTGGTACTCGAAGGGTGGCCGCAGGACTCCAGCAAGTGGACTAATCCCCGCCTCGTGTTTGTAACACGCAATTATTTATTTATATTTATTAACTATATCTCTCCTGAGACTTGCCAGCATCTGTATTGGTAAAGGTTTTTTATATTAGCATCTTTCTTTTCATCATTTATATTGCCTATCATTTTGTTCCTTGTATTTATTTTCCGACTGTGTAATTTATTACGGAAAGGGGAAAACTAAAGGTCTTTTGCTTTTTAACAGGCACTTTTGGGTGAAATGAAGCGAGCTGTTCCAGCTTTATTTATTCGAGGCCATGAACATGATGTATGTATGCTGCTGTGCTCATTTACATGATCCAGCAGTTTACTTAATGCATATATATTTTTTTACATTTATTTATTTATTTATTTATTTATTTGAGTGTTTTATTTTGTACAAGGCAACAAATCTACGTTTCGGTTTATGTTTGAACAAAACAGCGTGATGGAAAAAAATGATGATATAGTAAATGCAGGAATCTTAAAAAGGTCTTTTTGTGTTTTGTGACTTGAATATGTATAACTGAGCCTGTTTCCTTTTTTCCCTTATGACTGTTTTAAAACTGAGACATTGATTTAGGTTACTTCGAGATTAGTGAGGTTTCTGTTGTTTTTGTATTTTGGGGAAAAGCATCAAAGTTATAAGATATTGATATTCACAAATGCAAGACCGGCCACAGTATTGATTGTAACGTTTGTTCCTTCAAAATTTTTATAGAACTGAGCATCATGCCATCGCCTGATCAAAATGTTTTAAATTTTTTGTTGTGCCCAGAGTGTAAAGGCATTCGTGTGTGACAATATTCATTTTCCCCAGATGTGGAGATGAGGTGTGCTTTCTATGCATTGTACATATCAGAGGATGGCTAAAGCTTGTGTATGATATTGATTTACTGTCTGTCCGGTAACTGATTTAAAGAATTAGAAAAAAATCTAAATGAAACGCAGTAATGCCATGCTTTTGGTGAGCAATTTTTATTTGCATTTTGGTATAATGTGTACAATGAATCAGTGTACTTCCTGTTGTGTAAATATACAGTACACAAGTGTAACTGAATGGGGGCTCATTTTACGTGAGGAGTGCTGTGGGATCAATGAATTAATGTGATGTTATTATTTTTTTCTGTGCATAATGGTTTACCATTGTTGGTGGCTCCAAAGGCATCCGCTTTTGTTTTTTTTTTTGGTTTGGAAATATTTCGGGATACGTGCGTATATCCTGACTTGCTAGGACAGTGATTCCATGTACCTGAAACCCCGAGACTCACTCATTCAGAAACACTGAGGTCTTTCTTTTGACCGAAGAGCTACGCTATGTTAAACTACCAAGATTTAGGAAATATTTATGCTGATTGAGTTAGGAATATACACATGCTGTCATCTGCTGTAAAAGTAAGCCTATACATCAAAACAATAAATCTAAACTGAACATAAATGTAGAAGCAACTTCTGGTGCATTTTTTATTTGATCGTAACCTTTTCTATATGTTTATAATATGATCTTTAAAGTCTTTCTGAGTCTTGATTCATTGGCACCTTCTGTTACAAAATGTTTATGCTAAAATTTTTGAAGATGTTTAGTTTACATTTTACCTATTCACTCCCTGTCATTAACCACTTGTCCTGGTCTGGGTCACGGCATCCAGACCCTATGCCCATCACGCATGTGCACACGCACACACACAAACAAAACTGGCAATTTAGAGTTAACCTGAAACATATCTTTGGACTGTAGGATGAAACCCACTCAGACACGGACAGAAAACGCAAACTCCTCCATCTGCACAGGACTCAAACCCACACCCATAATGCCTGGGTGCTGTGAGGCAGCAGTATTACACAGTACCACCCCCATTATCAGTACCTTTAAATTTAAACAACAAATTTAAATATATTTTTGATCACCTAAATGATTTTTGAAAATAAAAGTTACTGCTACCGCCATAGGCCCCAGACCACTGCACAAGTGAGTACAAACACTAAGCAAATGGTTATTGATTATTGACTGATGGCTGGAAGTGGTAATGAGCATTTTTTTCTTTATTATGATTTTGTCAGCGTTTATTAGAGAGCATAAATCATGAATAAATCGATCAAAAGTAACTTTGCGGTTGTAAACAAACCGCTACGAACAAACTTGTGGTCCCAAACATGTTCGTAAGGCGTTTCGGAATTCAGTTCGGATGAGTCGTCCTCTTTTGTAATGCGAGCTTGCAAAGTAAAGGCCGTTCCAAGCTATAATCTACCCTTTTAAGAGCCGACGCTGTTGCACGTTTCTCAAATGACCCGGCAACACGGTCCATCCGCCATATAAGTGTCAGGAGCGGCTCCAGAAATGACACACCTGACGCACGCTTGTGTGTTTGCAGGGTGAGTGGCTCTGCTTTATGTGGACGCTGACATCATGTTGGCCTTTCGCTGCCAGCCTTGAAGTCGCACACACACTGCTATTAAAAAGCGAATGACCCGCATGGGGGTGGGAGATGAAGGCCTGGGCAGGCTGTGAGGACACACACGTGGGGCTGCAGTACTAAAACTGGGTAAGGGCTGTTTTCAGGCATCTTCATCAACATCATCATCATCATCATCATCAGCAGCAGCTGCTGCTTCGGGTTCATCACCCCAGGGGCTGTGTTTGGTGTGAATGTGGGGGGGCTGCAGTATATAAAACGGACAAAACGCTCTGGGATCATCAGAAATGTTGCTGCGGAGCTGAAAAGAAAAAAAAAGTGGTCCGAACTGACAAGCCAACTCGTCGAGCCCCGGCAGCGTATCGGTTCCCCCGCCATTTTTAAAGAGGCGTCAAAGAGTTGGGCGACAGCGGGGACGTCTGCGAAAAGTGCCGGGTTTGGTGCGGACTATGGCGGACGGCGACTTCTTCCCGCTGGGCAGGCAGAGGATGGCCCGCGATCCGTTCCGGGAGCAGTCGCTGGCGGCCCGCTTCATGAACGACGACTTCGGCATGTCGCCCTTCCCCGACGACCTGGCCATGGACTGGCCGGGCTGGGCTCGCCCCCGGCTCGGTGCGCGGCTGGGCTCGCCCTGGGGGGGAGGCTCCCTGCGGTCCGGTTTCCCGGGCTACGGCTCGTGGTGCGGCGCCGGGTACGGCGAGCCGCGGGGCGCGAGCCCGGCCGCCGCCCACGAGCCGTGGAAAGTTTGCGTGAACGTTCACAGCTTCAGGGCGGAGGAGCTGAACGTGAAGACCAAGGACGGCTTCGTGGAGGTGTCGGGTGGGTGCATTCCTTCCTCCCTTTTTTAAAGCGTCGCTGCGGCTGCATCCTTTTAGTGTGGGAACGCAAGTTCACAGCGACTCTTCAGACCAGTAATAACAACGCTAATGGTAACGCCACCATTTTCTGACGACAGTTCTAAGTTTAGCGTGAACGAATATGACACGGCGATGCTATAAAAAGTGAAGAAACAGTATTTTGGCGAGTGCGTTTGAATTCTTTATTTGAGCTTTTGTGTTGGTTTGGACAGTAATGTGGAAATAAGCGCTGCATTCTAACTGCAGCGCTCAGGCGGCCATGTTGGGGGGGGGGTGAGTTCAGAGTTCCTTCTGCATCTCAGATTCTGTTTTGCTCTCCCACACTTGAACAGTGACACCATCTTGGTCACTGGAATGCAGGATTATTCTAGAAAGAACGTCCCTGGTTCAATTTAGTCAGTGCCATTTGTCTAAGTGTTTTAAAGATGAGTACCAACTTTTATAGTTCTCTATCCATCAATTTGTATCTATTAGTCTGTGTTTGTGATTAGGTGTTTTGTTTCCAATATTATTGGCATTGGTTCTTTATTAGATGAATATGCAATACTGGGTGTGCACACAAGGCTCAGCACCACAGTTGAGGCCCTTGCTGGCTGTGCTTTTTATATCCACCAGTTGGGCCTCTCACTCACTATGGACTCCAGGGTCCAAAAAGTCACTCAGCCCCATTCCAAAGATCTGTTGTTGATGGTGGGGAGGGGGTATCATGTGACCCTGGTTATGCTTCATATATCTTACATGCATTATTTTTCACGTATTTAGCAATTGCAGAATGTGTAATGTGCTGTATGAGTTGCACGTGTGTACTCACACCATTTACTCAGGTTATGTTCCACATCAAACTGCTTGTGGTGATCTGTACAGCATTTTTGAAATACACAAGATGTTTAATATGTTTTCTCAACTTTAATCTGTTGTACAAGACACTCTGACTGCTATAATGAACATGGAATTAAATTCACAGGACAGCAGCTGAGACAGGTGAATTTATTTAACACCAGGGGGGAAATTCAGATGTATTTTGAAACTTCCACTTTAAAGAACTAAGTACACCGGCATTATTTGTGTCCTACTGGTACTTTCTGTTGCTCCCTGTTCTAGTACTTTCTGCAGTCATGCTTGGAGCTTAGGATGGCAAGTAACCTCATTCCTCCCATGGGCAGTTTTTCTGATACTGAAGAAGCAACAGGTGGAGGGGAGAACAGCTGAAGAATGAAAAGTGTGAAGTTGAGATCTAATGTGACAGAGAACATGGAACTTTGTATGATCTGAAAAGTTTCTCATTAGATTCTCATTTAAATCTGTAAAACATTAGCTGAATAAGCCTTGCAAGTTGGACTGAACCTACATATTTTGTTTATATTTAATGTGACTTGTTAAAACAGCCCAGCTCTAATTTAAATCTTGAATTGAAATTGTTAGCATTGTCATCTTACAATCCTGTCTGATGTAAACAAAATCGGACAAGGGTGTAAATTTTAATGATTTTCATTTGATATACTTTCTGAACCAGCACATCCCATGGTTTTTACCTCCTGTGGAAGGTGTGTGGGTTTTTTTTTTTTAAGGAGAATCTCATGCTCTTACCCAAGTACAGACTTTTCAAAGCAGATGCTTTTACAATACATTTTTGTAAGACTGAATGCATTGGGTTGGGTTATGGGCCATTTCTTCATGCAAACCTTCTCCAGATCCATGATGTCCATATGACTACCATCAATTCAAAATACAGGTTTCCTCTATCAGTCTGCTAATAACCTTTGGGGGGTCTGCCGGACATTTTCTTTTGTCGATTTAGGTGTGTGGGTGCTATTACTATGCTGGAAAATCCATCCACCTCAAAACCACAGTTCCCTGGCACCCACAATAAAAGGTCAGCCAAGATATTTTGTAGTGTTAATTATGCCACTGATGTTTACAAGGGTCCCACTGATAACAAAACAGTTCACACCATCAGCTGTCCACCTGCATATTCATATTTCCCAGAGGATCTGCTGTCATTTTCTTTGTCTATCCCTTTTCTGATGCCAGACATACTGTGCAGTGTTATTGCTGACAGGTAGCACCTGAACTAGGTACAATAGTCAGATTCTATAAAATTTGTTTTGAAACAATTGTAATATCCCCCCCCCCCCCCATCAAGGGTGCCAAGAACTTTGGAGCCCACTGTACATTGAATTAAGGCATCAAATGATAAAAGCTTTCAATTTTGGAATGTATTGTGACTTTTTTTTTTTGCTGTTTTTTTCATATGCAGGAAAACATGAAGAAATGCAAGAAGAGGGGAGCATTGTAACCAAGAACTTCACAAAAAAAATTCAGTGAGTATTCATACAGTTCAAGGGGAAAATCAGATGTACTCTATGCCAGATGCCTTATTGCATCACATTATGAATTTATGATTATTGCTCTAGCGAGCCAACTCATGTTAATGACCATTTATTCAAAGCAGGATTGTAGTTTGGTGCCTATCTGAGAAATATAGGGTATGAGGCAAGGTACATTTTAAGGGGACATTGGTCCTATGAAGACTATCCCTCATATATAGAATTCATTTTTATAATGGTTAAAATAGTTTTTAAATAAGGTTTTGACTCACAGGGTGACACCTCATTTTTAAAATTTTTCATATAGTTTGTTGAAGATGTAGAGGTTACTCAGTCACTGTGTCAAGTTCTCATTCCACACCTTATCAGCCACAATGCAATGAACTAATATAGAGATGTGTGGATTGTTGCACATCACTAGTACAGCTCATGTTTTCCTATTGGAGCAGAAGAAATACTGTAACTTTCTATGTGACTGCTTCTGTAATGGGGTTGCAGAACTTGGAGCAGTCCTGTTCCTCATTGTAGTTGTAGTGGCTCCAGTGCTCCACTGCAGCACTGTTAAAAATCTTGTCCATTAATTAGCAAGCAACTGGAGTGACGGTCTTTCTACACTCAGTATTAGAATATTAAATCACCTTTATTACATCTTTTAGAGACATTACATACACCTTCAGCACTGAATGGAAGAAGAGTTCTAGACAAACTTCTGGTAGTGGAAAACATAGCTAATCTAACGTGAATGTCACTGATGCACTACCTGTTCACATTTCAAACAGCATGGATGACATGGCGACAAGCAAGGTGCATAAAAACACCAAGCAGGCACCATGTTCGTTGTTTCCTTGACAAGTTGTTAGGGTGAGAAAACAAAAGACCAAGTGCAGTGCCAAAGAGAAACAATTCATTCGGTTCCATGTGATCCCTGTGAGACCAAACAAAGGCACTCCGAGTTAAATTAACTGCCAATTTTATTGTGTATAAATAGTCAGGTAGAGGTTAAGGACTTGTAATCAAATTGTGTCACAGGGAGAACCCTGCTGGGGTTTCCCAGAGCACATGTATTATAAATAATGTTTAAATACCTATCTGCACTTTTTCACTACCTGCTTGTTTAGTGCAATGTCCCAGTGGCCTAGAGCCTATCCTGGTATTACGGAACTTAAAGAAGGATGTGCAATTCATCACAGGGCAATTATTCTTTTTTTTTTTTTTTTTTTTTTTTTTTTTTTCTCCCCTCTCACACACCAAGGGCAATTTAGAATCACCAATTCATGTTAAGCGTGTCTTTGGGCTGTGGGAGAACATGCAAATTCCATGTAGAATGAGCCAGATTTGAAGTCTAATATCACACATACATAAAATGTATAATAGTATGTGTCCAAGTTGCTTTGTTGTGCAGCAAAATGAGTACTTTTACTATTTAAAGGGTAGTAGAAGCAACAGATAGTATAGTGGTTAGGGCTGCCACCTTCCATTTGAAGCATTCAGGTTCAAATTCCATTTGCTGCTGTAGTACACTTGAGTAAAGTACTTACTATGAATTTATCCAGTAGAAGAATAGCTAGTTGTGTAAATGGGTAAATGATTATGAGCACCTTAAGATTGTGTGTTGCTTTGGAGAAAAGTGTCACCTAAACAAATAAAATGCATTTTAGAATTTGAAATGCTTATTGCTGTGGCCCTTATGTGTGATCACCATAATGTACAGTTTCTAATGAAGTCAGTGCTCACTCAGAAATGCCTGATGGATTCAGTTTACTGCTTTTTGTGTGAGTTAACTTGTTCGTTCTGTATGTTAGTTTGATGCAGTGTAATGGTTAAGGACAGTCAGTGTATATCTGCCCACGTGATTCAGAGCCTTTCCTTCCTTCCCTATATTTCATGACCTGTGTTTCACCGTCTTTTAAAAGGCAACATTGTCCCCCCCCCCCCCCTCCTTGGCAGTCATATAGAATCAATGTGAGTTGGAAAAATGTTGCCAGAGGTAAACAAAATTCAGCTTCGAACAGATAAGGTCATGCCAGTGGGCCACATTACAGATTGCATGAGGGATGTGACTTTGGCCAAAAATGATGACTTCTTCCAATATTTGCTTTGCTTATAGGCATCAATTTTGAGCATGTGCTTTTTGTGCAAATGCTCAATATGAGTTTTCTTTCTGGATACCACACACCATACAAAAAACAGCTTCTTTCCACCTCTAAATGCACAGCTCTAGGCGAGGATTTTAGAGCAGCCCTGGTAATTGAATAGAGGGTGGGCATGAATTCTGAAATGGCTCCAAAGTTTATTTGAGCACCAAGACAACTTGGCAGCTTCTGCAGAAAGCACAGCGAGGCCTTATTAGGCGCTTGATGGTGTCTCGATGCTCGCACTTTCTTTCCTCTGCTGTCAGATCACGCGATTCCTCCCTAAAGGTCTTTCCAATGTGCTTTGTACTCCATTCTTAATGGAAGGGTACAAATTCTAACAGCGGGGTTATTTGATAGTTTAGAGGGGTAGATATACAGCAGGCTTGAAGGGAGTTAAGCATCTGCAAACTTGCTGAGTGCAGTGAAGCCAAATGTGCTTGCTTGCATTTGCATATTTAAAAAAATCTGTGGATTCGGAGTTGTAATTTATTGCCAATTCTGCATGAACATGCAAGTGATTCTTACTGCTGATACTGAACAGTTGTGGATTTTGGAAATGCCAAAAAAAAAACAAATGTTTTGTGACAAAGGATTGAAGTGTGACCATTTGAGTACTGTGACTCTGAATCCCCAGTGGGTTTTTTTTTTTTTTTTTTTTTGGTCAAATGTGTTGTTACTCCAAATTAATGAATAAGTTGTTTTGGGAGGGTTATGATGGGCAGTACCTTACCTTAGAGGCACATGCAGCCAGGCAGGATACAGGGTACACAAACACTCACTCAATCCATTGAGTAATTTAGTGGTTCCTCAATTTTAAAGGTGTCCAGTTTACCTGCTGCAAAGGTCTTTGAACTATGGGGTAAAACTGGATGACCCAGGGGAAACCAGGAAAATATGCAGACTCCTGTGGGCAATCAAACCAACACTCAGTTACTTCAGGTGCTATGGGCTAGCAGCTGCATGTTGTCTTAAATTGTATAGCAAAATCTGTAGGAAATGTTTCTTAAAACTACTACTGGCAATATTACAAAATTTGAAATTTCATGCTACATTATGCACAAAGAATGGTTTACTCTATTTCTCTGACTGCAGTTTTTAAGCAGGAGGACTCTGTGTTACCATAGAGTAAGCTTGTGCCTCATAACTTAGCTAATATGGGGTTCAAGTCCAACTTTAGGTGTGTGTGTGGAGTTTGCATTTTGTCCTTTGTTTGTACACCTCTAAGGAAAAATTATGCTGGAAGAAGGCAAATGGCAAGCCGCTTCAGTTCCTTACCTTGAAAACCACACCAGTGATAACCTAGGAGTCAGAAATGACTTAATGGCCCTTTCTAAAAACAGCATTTGCTATGTATTTTGTATACAGTAATGGGAAAACCAAGGGGTTTAATTAATCTTGATTATAAAAATCCAACTAGAATACTGCTAGTTGCTCTAGAACATCAAGTGAGTAATGGTTTATAATTGTCTATAAGGTATTTTAAGCATCTACCACAGCTGCGTTATATGTGCACCACAATCTGAAGATTGATGTGAATGACAGAAGAAAAAGAATACATTTGCGGGTAATGGTCAGAAGGAACCCATGTTGGAATGTGAATGACACCCACCTGTAAATGTGTTAATCCCCCGCTTATGTAGCTGATTAATTTTGAGACATAAGAGAGATGTGACATTTTCTCACCTGTCATATTTCTCTTGGTCTCGCTCTTCTGCCTTCAAAGCGGCGGACAAACAACTTGAAAATAAATTGAACTGATCAGAGTGCGCTGGAAGAAATATTCCTTGCTATAAACTTTGCTATTTTCAGTTGTATTAAAGCTTTACTGTAACATTCTGCACCTGATGCATTCCCCCCAAAAGCAAGTGATGCTGTTAGGGTAATTTACCAAATCCAGCATCTAAATTTAAAATATATCCTCAGGCTTTGGAGATATCAGTTATATTAGATTTGTATAGTTTTTTTTTTTTTTTTATGTGTCCAAAAAATACTCTTGAAGATGGTAAAGTTATATCACTTTTGTACATTCTTTCCTGAGGATTTAATATGGCATCAATCAAAGCCTCTGGCTCAACAGAATATCTTGTTTTTGAATCTAATATGTTATTGAGTGGCTGAGATGATATTTTGAGTCATTGGCATTCTGTTGTCACATGCATTTATATTTCCTTTCTTCTCTTAGACTGACATTGGTACTTCTTTCTTGTAGAATACCAGATGATGTGGATCCCCTCTCAGTGTCTGCTTCTTTATCCCCAGAAGGGGTCCTCATAATTGAGGCTCACCAGGTGCCCCCTTATTACCTCTTCAGCAGTGAATGCCCTGTAAATGAGGGACTAGAGAAAGATGTTCAGAGTCAGGAAACCCCCATGGCTTAATGTCTTTTCTGTCAGAACTGGGCCTCCAGCAGGATGCAGGGGGGCATGTGGGACTTTGTGCTGCACAGGAAGATGCAAGTCCATTTGTGACACTCATGGTCCCATCATGAAGTTTCAATTAGTACACCATGAAGTTCTTGTACCAGGACTCTGGTTCCACCAAAGAATTTCATTCATACTGCTTTGGCATCAAACCATCATTGGAGCTCCAGATGCAAATCATGGGGACAGTCGACACAAAAATGGATGGCCCGTCAGTGCTGATGATACTATTGTGCCTGCCTTTCACCCAAAGATGTCTTTCACCAGCAGTTACAGAATAAAAAAAAAAAAAAAAAATTCTTAATCCTTTTAGCACAACTCTACCACCTCCACAGGATGTGGACGTTGACAGCTGGATGTAGTGTATTAAAGCTTTTTACTGTAGCTTTAACTATAGGAAGTAAGCTGAACATATTAATGCATTGACCTCAAAACTATGTATGCCCTCAGTCCTTAAACAAAAATGGAAGTAGACTTTCTAAGAAAGTGTAATGCTCTCATAGCTTAGTGTGTGATTTGAGGGCTCATGGCACTCTGCAAGCTGAAAGTGTCATCTTGAACAAAGTCATTCTTCAATCAGATATCAAAAAGGTCTTATAAAATTGTATTTCTTTGTTTTGTACTTGTTTGTGTCATGTGGAATACCAGGCAAAATGAATGGTTGTTTTGACAAAGTTTTGATCTTTGTACTATATGCACAATAAAATCTCTTTACAGATGCACAATGCCACATCTGTGTTTTGTGTGTGTGGTGCTCTGGCTTTGGAAAATGTTCAAGTCTTCCATTTTATTCTGCTTAAGTAATAATGGGTAATGGAGGGTTCATTGTTTTATTTCAGGGCAATTTGTCAATGTTAAGTCTGTACTTGGGAAGTGTTACATTCTCAATTTGTTTGTAATGTAAACCATTTTGTTAGAAGTTCTATTGTTAAAGTAAGGAATGTTAATGTCGCATATTAAGTATTGTTTACTTATAATAAACTACTCTGCAACAGGCCTGTGTGAAATAAGATGTTCAATAGCAATTTAATTTATAAACTATACTGTAAAACATGATTGATGGGTATTGAGTTAGCTAATTCATCCAACTTATAAAAGACAAGGCAGAAAGCATTAGAGAAATTTAAAATATGAATGTGTGTCACTTCTGAAAGACTAAATAAAAAATATAAATCCAGCCACCCCTCGGTATCTCGGTTTGAATTTTCACTGTAACAACTCTTAATACCTATATATTGGTATCCAAGTGGAAAATTTTATAACAAATTTTTGCTTGAAGTTTATGCTTTATAAAGTAACCAAAAGGTGAATAAAAATCAAAATAAAAAAAATCAAGTACTTAAGAAATACTGTATGTCTTGTAATAAGCTGGACGCTCCCACGTTGATGTTTTATCTGTTTCTGCTACTTTTGCTTTGTCTTGCCATGTCACCACACTAATCAATCCCTTAACCTTCACCTTTCATTTTTTTGTATACTGGTATTTTTGGTATATTTGGTGTACTGTAACTCTTGAAAAAATCCAATGTGTGCCAGCTGTCACACAAAATTACATCCATTCATTTAGCAGACATTTTTCTCCAAAGCAATGTGCAACTCAAGAGAAAATAAAACTTGAGAGATGGATACAAACAGGTGATTCTTGCAGTTGCTTGGTTCAGTGTCACTGTTTCTGCCAGCATACATTTCAGTAGCTGGATGTTGAATTGATGAACACTAGAACTTTTAAAAGCAGATACTGGAGGAACAGATAGAAGATGAGGAGAGAAAAGGGTCTGAGTGAGATGTGTTTTGAGATTCTGATTGAGTGTTCAGAGGAAGTCAGCAGTTGTGAGTGAGAAGTGGAGCTCATTCCACCACACTGGAGTCAGAACAGAGAACCGTTGGGCTTTTGAGTTTGGTCTTGTGCACTGGCCCACACAGTGCTGGAGGAGTGTTTCAGTTTAGATGGGATGTAGCTGGTCTGAAAATTAGATAGGGTGAAGCATGGAGGATAAAGTTGAAAGGTAGACAGTGGTATCATCTGTAGGCAACTGAGGATTTTGTACTGAATGGGGGGGGGTAGTACATCAGATGAGAAGTAGTAGGGTGGCTGAAGTTTTAGAGGTGGAAGGAGGAGTTAGTGGTGTCGGAAGGCTGGAAGGAGACAAAGAAATGATCAGAAACGTAAAGTAGCAAGACAAAGAGGACTGAAGTCACAATTCCTAAAGGAGACAAATTGAGATGATTGCCAGCCAATGTGAGTAGCAGAGGACTGAAGGAGTGACATACGCCTCGTTGCATGAGTGTCTCTAACATGCCACTCGAAGTCACTCAGAAGGATCTGTGGAGAGTTGTCCACTAGGAGAGAACTGAAAAAGATATTAAGGTCATCCAGAAAGCAGCGAGGGGGGCTAGCAGGACAATAGAGACTGCATGGAATTCGAGCAAGAACGGACAAGGATGATGGAGAAGGACAACTGAGTATTCCCACAGGGGAGAGATGAACAGGCTGGTGCCAGAGGGATGAGGGCTGTACAGGAAGGAGGCTAAAAGCGAAACATAATTTTCTCGAATTAGCGTTTTAAAATGTAACAAACATTTAGCATTTGAATGTCCCTCTGCAATTTCAATGCAAAGTGTGCCGAAACAGTGTTGAAACAGTGTTGAAACAGACCAAAAATGTGTTGGTCCGCGGATCGTAAGATGTGAAAGGGCCTAACGAATGATTGTGTGTACAAAGTCTAAATAAAATAATGATTTGAGACAGCGGTGTTGCCATGTAGAATGGTTTATTAGTGCTCCTGGATAGCATTGGTACGGTGCGGTCTCCTCACTTTGAGCCTAAGGGTTTGATTAGTGCTGGGTCAAACACAACTGCCTTGGAGCAGAGCAGAGCAGAGAGCAGGCCAGGTTGCTGCAGGTCATGGAAGTAGCTGGAGGTGTCGGAAGGCCTCGGTCGAATCAAGACTTGGTAGATGGCTCTTCGGGCTGCTCTATGTCCTGTTTTTCTGGGACTTCCAATTCAGAGCTCTGGGACTCTTGTGGGTGAGCAGGAGTCAACTCTCCCTCTTCCTCTCCCTCTCCCTCTGTGGACTGGAGGGGTGCTTCCGTGGGTTCTCCTTCGGCCTCCCTCTGAAGCATTCCCACTGGCTCATCAAGCTGCTCCTGCACCCCTGATGGCCCAGAATGCCCCACACCAAGGTCTTCTTGCTGCACTGGGGGGGCTTGTGGATCCTCCAGGCCTCTGTCCTCCAGTGGCTCCTGAGTCACTCCTTCTGTAAGCTGGATCTCACCCTCTTGCTCTAGAGGGCTGGGCCCACCACTCAGCTGCACTGCTTCCCCTCCAACCTCTGCAGCAGACTCAGTCGGGGTAACAACAGGAGCCTGCTGGGGAGTGTCTCCATGTTCTGGTTCTTGTCCAGATGCCTGCGTGTCTGCGGTGTGAGGGTCTGCTGGATCACTGTCTTCTCTCCTAGTACCGTCCTCCATCTTTGTGTTCATCTCTTCCGGCTTTTCCTTATCCACCTAACCAAATACAAGGTGCATTGTTTATATCAGGAATGAGCTAAGGAGCCTTAAAACTCAGACATTAGTTGTTCAGATGAGGATCTGTTAAAGTCTTTCACCACAGGTCACGCTAAGTGAAGGCAGTGGTGAGTCGGTAAATTACAGAAAGAAAATGAACTTTTCTCCTCAATGTTTGCAAATGATGCAAAAGCACCGATAGAGCTTTAGTATTACATATGTCTAAAAGAAGAACAAATTGTTTTAGAACCAAACGCATGCCAATCAAGTGAAGAAAAAGTGTCATAAAGAAGCATGACCAGAAATGAGGCACAGAGAGGAAAAAAATATATAAAAAAATAAATTTTACATAATCAGTCTGGTGGGAAAAAGAAACAGGGGAATTTATTAGGTCTTTAAATGATATCTCCACCTGAACAGGGATAACTTCTGCCGGGGCAAGGAGGGGGGCCTCCACAGATAGGACTCCATCCCCAGACAGGTAGGAGGTTATTGTCTCAGGGTCTGCATTGGCTGGGATGCTATAATGCACACAACACCCATCAAGAGCATACAGTACGTTAAAAACATTTTAAGAAAAATTAGAAATGGTAAATGGAGAACGTGGGAAATTTACTTAAAGGTCATCTCTGATGTGTTGTAACAGTACAAGATAAGCAGTCATGGTTACAGATGTTGAGCAAGACCATCGCATGCTTGAACATACTTGTATCTTCTGACGAAACACCGCGAGACAAATCCATGCTCGTCTTGCCGCTCATCGTGCTTCCCTGGGAACACATGTTGCCAGCGTGAGAATAACAACCATAATTTAAATTATTTTAATATTTAATTCCTGTCTTTTTATTTACTTCCTTTAGAGCCAGCAGATGGTGGGTGTGGTGGTTAGAGGTACTGTTTTCCATTTGAAGGACCTTCATTTGTATCCCACCTTCTGCTCTAGCACAATTAATTGAGGTATTTATACCAAATTACTCCAGTAAAAATGAACCGGCAGTGTAAAATAGGAGAATCACAGTAAATACTGTACTTTAATGCTGTAAGTTCCTTTGGGAGAAACAAAAGGATCTGCTAAACAAGGACACATAATCTAGTTTTATCTATCCCTTATGTTAGGAGAGGGGTACCTGTTATCTCCAGATGGTCTTCTTTCACTTTGATGGTGATATCCTCGGGTGCAAATTGATTGACGTCTAAACTGACCGTCCATCTTCCTCGTTCACTCCTCACCAGAGACAGCTCGTTCGACAACTGCTTTAGCAACCGGAGACTAGGCTGTGTCACAACTTGTACCCAGCTGGGAAAAAAGCGGGAGCGAGCATATCCTGGCCACAAGGAGCTCCCCAGGGGTTGACATGCACCTTTAGGGTCAGAACGCTCACCTGGGTCAAGCAAAGGGCGAGGCGTAAATTCCTTGTCAAAAACCCAGCTCGGCGAAGCCCAGTTGCCGAAGGGGTCCCAACTCACATCTTGACAAAACTGGGGAGGGGGTAAAATTTTGCCATGCTCAGCCATGGTTCACGAAGTGCTAGAGGGGGAAAAAAATTGTAGGACTTGAGAAGAAAAATACTTTTAGGTCCTTCTAGTTCACGTGTCCTTGTGTTCGGCAACAAAAGGATTAATGAGAGCTAAAGCTCTGTGCAGCTAGGAAACATCTCTGCAGGCCTGCCTTTATATAGCCCAGCCATCTGTCTTAACACTTATTAAGCACTAATGGTTATCCTATGAGATGAGAATGTAGGAACGAGGTGATGGGTATGGAGACAAGGCCTCCAACTTCTCTGCTGGCCCATGGAGACGGAGGCACTAATTATCTATATTTATAGCTCTGGAGGTGAAATGGCAAATAGTTGGTGAATGACTCCAACCCACAGTGGCTAGACTTGTTTGCAGTTGGCCGCAGAAATCTTATTGCATCGTAGTGCTTTTTATCGGGCCTTTGGTCCATGATGGAGTTTTGTGCCAGGGTAAGATCTGAACACCAATGTGCTCTAAAGGAAGGGAAAGCTTATCTTATCTTCATCTGGGAAACAAGGCTATTATTTTGTTATAAGGAAAGCAGACTGTAACTTCATCTCCGTAACGTAAATGGCACAATGTTAAGTTTGGGAACCGAGAAGCCAACGGGTACGCGTTGGAAAATATAGTCCGGTGGACATTCGGATGGTCTGAGTCTTTAATTTGAGTGCAAAAAATGAACGATTTTTACAATTTCTTCATGCAGGACATAGACAGGAAAAATGATCAGCGCCATTATTTTCATTGCAAGTTCAGATATGCAAGTTCACATCAGCAGAGCCTGGTCGGCCACACAGCGCGACACAAAACATTTAACACCCGTCCAAGCCCTTTATCACGGGTTCACTTGTTAAGTTTGGAACCCACAGGAGCAGGCGCTACGTGCGGCTTGTCTGGAGGACTCGCTATGACTATTAGAAGCAGAGTGGGGAGGATGCACAAAGGTGACAGAAGAATGTCACACGGTTCTGCATTTCAACACACAGCGAAAACCCAGAGGTCGCAAAAGGTAACTTTCCGGGCCGCAGGCTTCCCTGCGTCCTAGAATGCCTCTGGACGTCTTGGTTAATTTGCAGCAGAATATAGAATGTGGCTCTGTGTTAAGATGTGGCTGAAAGAGGAGGTAATTTCATAAGGGAAACAACTGGAGGTTATTTTACTCAGACACATGGGTCCAAGTGTTGGTGGCACCCTAATTAAAGTGATAACATCCACTTTAATGGCTGTGAGGACAACCGCGTACGGTCTTTTTCCCCTCTAATTACTTTGCACCTCTGCTTCAAAGTATTAATGGACCAGACCCATACTGGCACATTCTAGAGGAATCTAATAAAGCAGAGCTGCCAGAAATATCGGTAATGAAAGGCGGTGAAACTGATGGCCTTTAAATAAATGAGCGTTTACATATACAGAATAATCTCAAATGATCTAACCAAAAAAAAAAAAAAAGTCTTTGGAATTTCACAGGGTAAGTAAAATATTTCCCTAAGAACTTGTTTAGATGACTGATGTACGAAACACAGCTGAAGCGTTCTTTCCGCAGCTTGTTGGGAAACTTCTTTATTCTCCTCAAGTTAAAGCAGATCAGAGGCGTAACAACTTGTTGGGCACAGGGGACCTCAGAGAATAAACAGCAATACTAAAATGGAGCTGCAAACAAGTAGTGGGGCGACCAAAATCCCATCAATGCTACTCGCTGGTGTTAAAACACAAATACTTGGAAAAACAAATTATTATGGTCCTAGTCTGTGGAAACATGCACAAAGTAAGAGATCCGATATTATCTACAAATGTTAAGTGCTGTACATCCTGTTTGTAACGTAACCACGCATATGCAGCAATGAAATTAAGACATACTAGAAGTATTAAACACGATGTCAGAAGTTTTAACAAATACTACATCCATTTCTTTCCGGGGTCAGTTTGCGGCGGCTGTCGAGCGCGTTCTGTATGCATTCCTCGTAACTAAGGGCAACCCCGTAAACACACCGTGGATCCTGTGTGAGGAGCAACACGGACGGAAGTTAGATTAGAATAATCTCACGAGCGTTTCTTTACTTATTTAATTATCAAAATTCTAGTATAAAATAGTATAAAACCCGGGAAGAGACTGCGCAGCTGTCCTATGGCGGCCAACGGGCCGGGCGCCGCGCGGGTGCGAGCCCCGCTGCCCGGCTGCCAGGCGGGAGCGAGGCTGAGGCTGCGTGCGCGTAACCGCGCGGCGTACAGCGACCGCGGAGCGGCCCGGGAGCGGGAGAACCGCGCGGTAAGTTGGGCCAGCGTCGAGGGGGTTCGGAGGGACCGTGGCTGGGACGCCTTCAGCAGGTTGCGCAAAAAATGTTTGTCGTTCGTAAATGGTCACGCATTGCAGTTGGTGGCATAGTTGCAAATGTATGTGGTGCAACGTGGGCTGGCAAAAGCAGCGCTGCTGGACTAAGCGAATGCACTTTGAGAATCGTGGCCTTGTCTGTATCCCTCGTCTGTAGCTCACGCTCGCTTCTGTTTGCTCTGAGTTGCTTGGAGAGAAGAATCTGCCGCACCATCGAGCGTAAAGTAAACGTCTGCAACATGAGCGCTCTGTGAGCTTGGAGGCACCAGCAGGGCTTTTCAGACAGGAGCGGAGCAGCAGCCTCCCTTTCCCACCGAGCAAGTCTTGCTTCACTAGGCTGTCAGACAGCTCCTCTCTCCGGTGACCCGGGATGCCGCATGGAAGTTCTGAGTGTATTTGTGATGTGCTGTAAATAATAAGGCATAATAAAGAACTGCACAGTAAATACTTTCAAGACCAGGCACAGCGTTTGGAGCCAACAGATTCGGGTGTGTTTTTGCGCTCCGCGTTCGGCTGTTGTTGTTCAATGATGCGAAATGCCAACGTGCCGGGAGAAGCTGTCATTTCCACATTACGCTGACACCATTCTCTTCTTCAAATCAGTTGCCTTACAGAAGCTTGAGTTGGAGCCTGATAAGTTCATATTAAAAGTTAATAACAGTGAAAAAGTTTGTAAAAGTGCATAAGGCCAAGACCAGCTGTATTAATTTTATTACTTAATAACGCATACTATGTTGCCAGTGCAAAAACTTCAATGTATTTTGCTAGCATAGGTACTGCATGCTAACAGAAAAATGTCTATAGAAGGATTGTTTTCATAAAAATGTGTCTTTTTCATATTAATAAAGGATTGTGCTTGAGGGAAATATATATATATATATATATATATATATATATATATTTGTGCTTTAGCACTACTTAAAGTAAAATGTTAGTTTTTTCAGTGGCGTTTACATTTTCTGTGGCTTTCAGCCATTGTGGTATTTTGCAGATTTTCTGCAATGATTTTCTGCAATCACATGAATATGTGGAGTTTATGTAAAAGAGAAGCTTCTAGAAGAAGCCACGGGCTTGGCCTTCGCTTCACAGCTCTCTCTGTCACGCTACATTGGGGTGATGGGTTGCGCAGAGCAGGCGTCACGCACCGCTCCTCTCCTCCGACTGAGTCGGCCCCAGAGGAACGCTCGTGACTCAAGGCACATGGGAGCTTTCCTTTCACGACAGACTCGTGATCTGATGCTCTTCGGCATTCTTATTGCAGTCAGAGCGGATGTGTCTCGCCCGCAAGCTCCTGATGGAGCCACGTTTAACGGATGCGCATCTCCGACACCGAAGCCACGTCAAAAATCACATCGCCTGACTGAGAGAGACGATGTTTCATGTGACATTTTTACCTGTTGCCTACATGATGAATGTCATTCTTGGCTCCTTTTTATCACAGATATATTTAAATATTTGATACACTGTAATTATGGTTGACTTGCATCATTCATTAGTCTTATTAATATGTCACAATTCCTAATAAATAAGACTAAATTATACCGGACTATTTAAAGACTGAATTTACGGCACAAATCCAGACCATTAGAAGGCCCAAAATTAAACGAATTCCATAAACCAAATATCATGTTTGTTACAGTTAATACAGACTGAAAAATTTGTTTCTGAAATATTAGGGGAAGAAAATCTTTCCGTGGTATTGTCATTTAAAAGTACCTTAAATTTATGTGTGTATGTGTTAGGGGTACGGGGAAACACAATAGGTGTGCAAGTAATGGAGGTCCCTCACACACCTGAGTGGTGAGCAAAATTACTTTGCGATTATGTTGCCGTGTATGTTTAAATAAGCAGGCTGTGCTTCGGATGTCTGAAACACTGAGTTTGGCATTTTGTACACACCTGGCTGGGATGTAAGCGATGGAGCAAAGCTAAACTGCTGGAGATGAATATGTCGCTAGCAGGTGTTTAAATGCTGTTGTCTGCCGTGAGAGGTCAGCAGGTGACGCAGTGGGTCGAACTACTGCTTTGCAGTATGAAGACCCTCGTTCAACTCCCACCTCGTGCTGTTCTACCCTTAAGCAAAAAAAAAAAAAAAAAAAATTCCTCAGCTGCGTAAAGAAATAACTAAGTAATAATTAAGTAGCTTAATATACAAACCTAGGTGGTTTATAAGGTGCTTTGGAGAAAAGTAGTGGATAAATGATAGTAAGGTGTGGGAGGAGGGAGAAACCTCATCAGAGGTATAGCAACTTGTCATATTAGCAATAGCGCTCAAAGAAGATATACGGAAACTTTAGTGGGGCACATACTGTATGTCTTTCCTTCACCTCCCTCTCATTACTGCGGTGTAGCAGGCGTAGTAAATAACCAACAACCTTTTTGCCACGTGGTTTCAGATCCACGGAGCTTGGGAAATGGGTTATTGTGTTTTCACAGGTCTTCCTTATTTGCACCGTTGTTTAGGCTTGTGCGTAAGCGACCGCAGTCCAGGGAACCGGATACCGCAATTGTCTGTTTCCAGCAATAACACGTTTTGTTCATTTTGCATATCTCCTTTCTGCAAATTCTATTAAAAGGGAAAAATTCTTGTTTTAAGCACTCTGCTGAGTCCTGGATTTGAGCTGTCCTCCCTGCTGGTAGGTGTGTCAACTTGCGGTCCCCCAATGCCAGGGCTCCCAAAGCATTTGTTGCCCGCAGGTGCTTTGAAGTGCACGAGAAAGAAGCTGGGCTGCTAGTGGACGCTGCCTGCCAAGATGGTTTATGTTTGTGTCTTTTTGATTAATTCCTGTGTTATGTACTGACTTGTAGTACTAAGCTAACAAGTCCAAAAAACAAAGTTGTCAACGTGAATGGGTAACTAAAGGTGTCTGAATAGGATGCACAGATTCTTCAGAACTGTCTTCAGCACTTTAACCCTATTACTTTCTTCCTAGTCAGGGGGCTTTTCTTGTTTTTAATGTTGTAAGTAAAATTTGGATGACTTCGGGGATGGAACACATTATAATTACCCCCATGAGAAATAAAAGAAATTATTTTGCTTGACAGGTAACAAATTTGTTCTCTGTTCCGTTTGGTCCATGACTTCCCCTGCTTGTATGCTGAGGGGGAGCTTTATTCACAGTATGGGGTCCATCTTGATGCTAAAGCATTGTAGCCTCTGATGGGCAGAGAAGCGGTAGTATAGCCGTTGTTGCCCCTCGATTGTTTTGTTGTGGGTGATGTGCCCTGGACTTAGGACATGTTGTACTTTAAATGTACATAAACTTGTGTAGTATTTGCCATACGTTGCGCAAGGTCCTTTTTGTTAGACATCTTGAATAGACTCCCCATGTTCTCAAAAGAAACTGACAAATGTGCTAGGTACTTGTGTTTATATTATATTGGTCTGAGGAGAAACAAAACTAGGAATTTATTGTTCTACATCAAATTGCAATGGAAGACAACAGATCAAGGAAAATTCTGGTTAAAGTGGAAGTGCTGGCAAAAATGGTTGCTTCTCGTAAAATTGTCAGCTAAGCAGCAAAATAATAACTCGCAACTGGCAATAAAAATGAGAATGATTGGATGGTCTGTTGCATTGCTGAGACTTGGGTCGCGAATGCAAATCACGCTTCATGCATATGGAATTGGTGTTGCTGGGACGTCACATGGCAGTTTTCTGAGATGGCCGCAACTTCTAGCTGCACTTCGGAGGCCCTCAGTTTTACTGTTTTCCTCTCCATATATTGGTTTTACATTAGAATAGAATAGAATAAACCTTTATTATCCCACGAATGGGAAATTTCGGTGTTACAGGGCTCTTATCAGGAAGGGAATATAGGAGAAGAACAAGTAGGTTAGTATTAAAGAAGGACACGAACAATTAGATTAGTAATCTATGTACACAAGTACAATAAAATAAATTAACTCTATATACATCAATAAGTTATAAATAAATAATTTAACCAATTCAGACTGCGTTGTGCAGTCTGACAGCTGCTGGTAGAAATGACCTGCGGTAGCGCTCCTTCCTACACTGTGGATGTAAGAGTCTGCTGCTGAATGAGCTACCCAGTGCTCGTACAGACTCATGTAGGGGGTGGGAGGTGTTGTCCATGATTGATGTCAGCTTGGACAACATTCTCTCCTCCCCAGCCTGCTCCATGGACTTCAGAGAACAGCCCAGGACAGAACTGGCCCTCTTGACCAGTCTGTTGAGTTTCCCCCTGTCCCTCTCCGCAATTCCGCCACACCAGCAGACCACAGCATAAAGGATAGCAGACGCTACCACAGTGTCATAGAATGTCTTTAAGAGAATCCTGTTAACCCCAAAGGACCTCAGTCGCCTTAGCAGTTGAAGGCGACTTAGGCACTTTTTTATAAAGTGCCTCTGTGTTTGTGGACCAGTCCAGTTTATTGTTGAGGTGAACACCCAGGTACTTGTACTCCTCCACCGTCTCAATGAACAAACCCTGGATGGTCACTGCCGTAATAGGGGGTGACTTCTTGCTGAAGTCAATCACCAGCTCCTTCGTCTTGCTGGCATTGATGCGAAGATGGTTCTGTTCGCACCAGCTGACAAAGTCATTGATGACCCCCCCTGTATTCCAGTTCGTTCCCTTCAGACACCCGACCAACAATGGCAGTGTCATCCGAGAACTTCTGGAGGTGGCAAGTGTCCGTATTGTAGCTGAAGTCCGCGGTGTATAGGGTGAAGAGGAAAGGGGCGAGTACTGTTCCTTGTGGGGCCCCCGTGCTACTGACTACCACCTCAGACACACAGTCCCGGAGCCTCACGTACTGCGGTCTACTGGTGAGGTAGTCAATAATCCACGCGGACAGTTGATGGTCCACTCCCGCTCCCTCCAGCTTCTCCTTAAGCACTGAGGGCCGGATTGTATTGAAGGCACTGGAGAAGTCAAAAAACATGACTCTCACAGTGCTCCTGGCACTCTCCAGGTGAGAAAAGGCCCGATGCAGCAGGTGGATGACGGCGTCATCCACTCCGATGTTTGGCTGGTATGCAAACTGCAGCAGGTCTAGATCCTTCTTGACCAGAGGGCGAAGATGGTGAAGTATGATCCTCTCCATCGTCTTCATCAGGTGTGAAGTTAGGGCAACGGGTCTGAAGTGGTTCGGCTCCTTGGGGTGCGTTGTCTTTGGGACTGGCACCACGCAGGACATCTTCCACAGAGTGGGGACCCTCTCCAGACTGAGGCTGAGGTTAAAGATGTGTGTGATAACCTCACAGAGTTGACCGGCACAGTCCCTCAACATTCTGGAACTGATTCCATCCGGACCCGTGGCCTTAACTGATAAGAAGTCAACATGTCTCTAAGAATGACAAAGATATTTTTCTAAACATGTTCTTAGAAAGGGTGAAAAGGCTAGTGGTTGCTGACAAGATATCGAGTCAACCCACACAATGAAAGAAGTTTGCGACGGATGCACTGGAAAATGATGGTGGAGGAGGCGGAAGGTTTTTGCCTCCTGTTCCGTTGCTGGGCTATAGGTTTTGATAATTAAATCATTTAGATTAAGCAGCACTTTAAGTGCTAATTTATTCTGCACATTATCGTAATTGCAGATAAAAACAGAACATTTTGATAGCATAAATGTATCTGCAAGTTTTTTTTTTTTTTTTTTAATAGGTTTTAATTTATACATGAACACAGCAAGCCTACTGCTTAGGCATTTATTTGTTTGCTTATTGATTAAACAACAGAACTAGATGGCATATTAAGATTAATTGAATAGTCCAGCTTATTAAATGGTCATCTCAATCTGGACAACTTCATTAAAAATTCAGCTGTGGCAAACACACAAGTGGGTTGAAGGACTGCGATTGCAAACCACTGACCTAGGTAGTTGTCTTGTTTCTTAAAACTGTCATATTTCTTTTAAAAAAATCACAAAATTATTGTCCTAGTAACAGTTAGTCTGTCCGGGTTCCCCTGCACACCTGATCCCCATGAAAATAGCCAGCAGTGTTTATGAGAAGGATCTTAAGGTGACAGTTCTCTGCAGTGTCTTGTTTGTTTACGCGAGCAACTTTCAGAAGAGCCATTTCTGTTTCGCCCCGTTTTCTCTACGTGTGAGTGAGTGGCTAGTCGCTGTTTAATAAGTTCTGTGCTTGGTTTCGCCTTTACTTTTCTGTCTTTGCAGTATTTGCCTTCATTTGGAGTTTATATAAATGTTGGTTACTTTGCTATCTGTTTAAATTTTTCAGGCAGCTAAGGATGAGTCTTTGGCTCCCGACGAACTCTTCCAGCGCACAGCTGAAGGTACAGAAGGTAGATGCCAGGTGAGGCTGTTCAGTTTTCATGTTACCTTCTTTGTTAGTTTTGAGAACTTTGAGGAAATGGTTTTAAGATTTTTTTTTTTCTTAATTTTTTTTTAAACCTTGGTTCTGCAGTTGAATCTTCTTAAACCCCAAGAGAGAGACAATATTGCAGACCTCAGGAAGCAACTATATCGCACAAGGTGAGAAACTGGTTATTTAACTCAACTTTCTAACAAATACATTTTTTCAGCAAGTCAAACTGTTTTCTTCCAAAAAATTTTAAGTTAAACATAACTACCCTCTGGGTGATGGAGCATCAGGTAATGTATTGGCCAGAGCTGCTGCCTTAGTTTTTAAGTTCCTGATTGAAATCCCTCTTCCACTGTAGTTAAGTCAAGGTTTATTTGTCATGGGTGAACAACACAGCATAGCAATGTTGTCACCATGAAAAGTTTTGTTTCCAGGCATCCTCAGTAATATGTAGTACCCTTTATTTGTCCTAAAACGATGCAGTAAAAACACCAGCTGTATAAATGGGTGCTCTTATTTTTGTGAGAGGGGATATGGAGGTCAAGACATATGTAGTGGCAAAACTCAGTCCCGCAGATCCAATTTTTTATTAATGCTCTTATGTTCTATTTGAGGTGTCTGTGTAGGTCGACACCGATGGTGATGTCACCTGGGATTCTTTGAGGCTCCGGGTTTTCCCTAATTCTTCCTGTTTGGAACAAGGGCTTTGTGGCACTTGCCAGCACTGGCATTGTGCTACCAATCTGGCAGACAGTCGTCCAAGCTGCTGTCCGCCTCCTTTGTGCCTTCAGACTGTTCAGCATTCGAGGTGTAACCTGGTTTCGGCAGTTCGATGTTCTTTAAGGGGCAACCCAATCGGGAAAGGTACCTGTTCTTTTCTGAGGCTAGGCTTGGAATGAGGCATTGCATTGGTGGCAGCTTCCACTCATTCCAGTGCAGCTATGAGCTTCTGTGGTCCATTCAGGACATTCATCTCTACCACTCAACGTGCAGCTTGAGGCAGGCACGAAAACTGCGGTCAGTGGGGACTTGATTGAAAACGACATCCAATGTTGTACAACCATGGAGCTAACCGGTACCAGGGTCAGGCAATTCATCTCCCTGACGTTGGGTGATACTCCCATACAGTAAGCCCACTAGTGGAATTGTGTTGCAGCTGTGCCTTGTGGCAATCTCTGCTTGGATAGGGATCTTTGGTTCTTAGGGCCTCATAGTCTTGTAGTTCAGGATCTCAGAGAACAAGGTACTCATTCTGAGCTTCCTCTGTCAGGAAGAGTGTGATAATCTCATCCATAGCCTGGGGTCCCAGTCTTCTCTATTGGCACCCTGCTCGGAGATGTGCAAGAAAGGCTCTGGATCATCATCTGGTGTCATTTTACTTGCTTCAAGGATCTCCCACCATGGTTCTCCAACTGAGCTGGTGCCCACATTCTCCACCAACCATGATGTTCTCAAGAGAGGAAATGCAGGTCAAGGCACAGAATGTAGTGGCAAAATTTCTGGTCCTGTGGATCTGGATCTTTAATATTGCTCTGATGATCGTGATGTCATCTGGTATTCTTCAGACAGAGGTTTGGGGTCTTCGTGCCCCGTTCTTCTTCCAGTTCGGTGTGGGGGGTCCCATGGCATTCACTGGTGTTCAGCTTGTGCTACCAGTCTGCTGGGCAGTCATTTTTGCTGCTGTTCACCTTGTCCATGCCTTCCCAGGTGTTGCTGCTGCCCTCCATCTGCCAGCTCCTCCATCTTTGAGTCCTCAGGCTGTTTAGGGAACTGACCACAGGTATGGTAGTACAGAACACCTCCCAGTGCTTGATGGGTGATTGCTAAGGAACTATCCCTAGTTTTGAAGCCTTCTTATCTCGGTCCATGTCACAGAACACATATTACTTGAAATTCTAACTTTTCATTACAGAATATAATGAAAAGCTAGCATTTCAAGTAATACATGTTCTTTGCCTGCAGTGCTAAGTAAAAGCCAGTAATAAGCCGAACTTGCAGCCAGTTTGTAGATTCAGTTTTGAGATGGTGCATTGTGCCCTTGGAAAAAAGTACTAAACCTTGATAAAGTATAGGTAGTATCCAATTTACAATGGCTGTCCCATTAATCTTATGTTACTGAGTTATGACATTTGTTTGTAATGTCTACCCAACAACAACCTTTCATTATGCTGGGACGCCTTGGCTTGGACACATAGTCGAGTAATTAGTATTTACATCTTATTATATCAGGAACTTGGAAAACCAGGAGCTTGAATACCAGAGAAGAGGTGCATTATCAATTGTCCACTACAGCAATTATTAAAAACCCCTTATTTGCAAACCAGTGAATAATTAATGCAATTATCCATACAATAAAGTCCAAAATAAAATCAAGTCCAAAAAGTTAAAACCAGCAAATCATAAATGCTGCATGAAGGACATCTGTAAAACAAATTAAAAACCATACCCCAAGCCTCTGTATATGACATTTTAAATGGAAACTTAACCGAAAATTCCCCTTCAGAAGAAGGGAGGTCTCCTGACCTGTTCCCAGGATGTGGGTGTTTCACTTCACAACATGTCAAATCTCTTATTAAAAAATTCTAGCATAACAAAACAATACATAAATACTGTAAATACAATAAATGAAAAGATAAGTCAATGTATTGAATATTAAACACAATAAAATATATTTACATACACTGACATGGAATAATGATAAACAACACTACTCTAAGTAAATAAATTCCTATTGTACACAGTTAAAACCACAGGCATCTCAAAGTTACAAACACTTACCAGGCAGGGTGATTTGTACATAAACTTTAAAATATGAAAATGAATAAATCTGTATAAATGTTGATATTTTACAGTCTACACCTATTCTAGATGAAATGACACTACAAAAGAAAAAACATGTTGGCCAAAAATAAGGGTTGCAGTGCCTTGTATGCATTAAAACTGTGTTACTTACCCAAGGATGAGAATGCAGCAGACCTCCTGGAGCTTCAACCAAAAGAAGCCCTTTTACATTTTCTCCAAATAGCCCCATTGCACAACATCCTGCGCTATTAATTCAGATATTTTTTTCCAGCTCCAATCCTTCATTACCTTCAAAACATATTCATCATATTGATATCTCCACAGTATAATCCAAAAACACAACATTCAGTACAAGACACTTGACAGGACAAAGTCCATTATCTCATACAGAATGAACCATTCTCAAGAGAGCCTCATAAAACTTGCCACACTTTCAACAAAATGTCTTAGTCTACAGTTCACTTAACATACAGTTCACGCAAATTTCAGAAAGCCAGATACATTAATAAAAATGAATCAACGCTGTCAACGTTTTACATTCAGAATCACAGCATATCATTTTTGCAATATATCTCTAACATAATACTTGAATTGTTCCTTTCAAAACTCTTTGTACATCCAAGGATGGTGCCGATAACACTAATTATCCTTTAAAGCCTATACTGTTACATCTGCTGCAAAATTCTAATTCTCATTACCATTCGCTATAACACTTTACCCACCAATTATGCATTGACCATAGAGATGGAATAACAAACAACTACACAAAATCCATCATTCACCCATAGATCAACAAAAAAAAAAAAAACACTCCATCAATCTTCAAACACACAGTTAAAAAGAGATTAAACCATTGGAATTAAAATAGAAAAATCACAAGTTCACTAAAGAACCAAAAGATGAGATCTACCAAAAATCTCTTAAAAAGTCCCATCCTGCCCAACATCCTGATCAGACTCTGTGAGGAGTGCTCAACCTGGATCCTTCTTCACCTTTCTATGTAGTATCTGTTAAAAATCTACTGCTCCCCTTCCTTCGTCTCTTCCTTCTGGTCACCCTTGTCATCCTTTATCCTGACTGCTGGACCAGGGCAACAAGTTCTTCTTTGCTCGGGGACACAAGAGCTGTACTCGCTGGAGCATACCTGACACCACTGTCGCTGTCACCATTCTCACCATTTTGGACTTCTGATTCTCAGTTACTACTTCCTTCTCTGTTGCCGCTGTCCCCTCGGGGACCATAGGAGGCCTCTGCTGAGGGCAGCTGTGGGAAAGAAAGGCCTCTCCCCCACACTACGGGCAGTGGCAAGGATCTGCACAGTTCTTGTCCATTCTGCAGGCACCTCTGGCGTTTTATGTCCTTACTGTCTGTAGCTGTGTGTCCCCAGTTCTCACAAAAACGGTAGGAAGGGAGCTGTCCTTGATAAAATCGGTAGTCTGGGAAATGTCCAGTGTTAAAATACGGTGGGGATGTCTGTGAATTCATATGTAAGTGACCCAGCATTTAGGACTGTCAATTCAGTTTGTGCTCAGTTGTATACAACACAAGTTTGGCCTTAGTTTATTATAATCTTTAGGAAATGATAACAGCATAGGTAGTTATAAATAGTACTACTATTTTATTAGTATTGTAGCAGCAGTGGGAGGAGCTGTGGTTCACCTGTAGTGCATTGGTGCTATGCACACTGTACTATATGGCCAAAAATATGTGGATGCCCCTTCTAATGGTTGAGCTGAGCTGTATCAGCCATACCCATACAGCATATAAACACATTCTACACAATTGTGTCTAGCTTTGCAGCCACAGTTTGGAGAAGAAGCTCCTTTCCTGCTCCAACGTCACTGTTCCCCCAAGCAAAAAGCTTCATAAACACACGGTTTGCCGAGGTTGGTGTGGAAGAACTTGAGTGGCCTACACACAGCCCTGACCTCAGCCCCACTGAACATCTTTAGGATGAACTGCAATGCCGAAATTGGTGCCCTACCTCACTGATCCTGTTATGGCTGAATAGGCACAAATTCTCACAGCCATGTTCCAGAATCTCTTGGAAAACCTTTCCAGTAGAGGAGAGGCTGTTTTAGTAGCAAAGGGGGAACAACTCCATATTGATGCTATATTAATACCATATTAATTAAAGCACATATGAGTGTGATGTTCATATGTCCACATACTTTTGGCCATACAGCATACATGTGTAAATAGGTGTTTAATTGTGGAGAGCTATAAGGAACATGTTGGTCCTGTGGGTGTTTGTGTTTGAGAGTGTTGGGTGGGCAAGTTGTTGTACTCTGTGAATGTCGATATTTTGACTTGCTGTGTATAAAGATTGTGCTCCCATGGTCCAGCCCCCCACTTCCTGTAATGCTATTAGCAGCATAGAACAGCATAGTCATGGCAGATCATTACAGTGTTATTAATACATATTGTATTTGTCAGATAATAATCAATTTATTTCCTACATGTTTAATAGATGAAAAAGCATAAACAATTTGACTTTTTTTTTTTTTTTTACTGTAACACCAACTAAAATGTTGCTTTTCATTAACCTCAGAAAAAATGTGTATTGAATATTTTGGACTCCACTTAAAGCATTATTTTACTATATTTTAACATGAATAAAACCGACTTTCGGGCTAAATTTGTGGATGTAACAAAGCCCTATTATAGGATATAACATTCATACATGTTAGTTATTTATATACCCCTATGGCTTATATAATGCACTACAGAGGATTTGCAACTCATGACAATTGCCCATTTTGGTGTTCCCTCCAGGATGTATAAAGCCTTGTACCTTAGATTGACTCCACATATCTGGGTAAGAAATTAGTGCCATTAGTTGGATGGACAGATCATAATCTGTGTAAGACCTGCCATGTTGCAGCAACCTTTGTCACTTTGTTTAAAAGCATATGCTAAGCAAGTGAATAATGCATTCAACATTTTTGGACCTTGAATCACTGTCCTGCTTCGCTTTCACAAATACAAAGCTGCAAGCTTGACATGTGGTGAAAACCTGGTGCTCGTTCATCCCCAGTGGATGGACTGTCGTAAAGATGGCTTTTTGTCATTCCGTGACTCTGAGAGAAGGGTTCTGATTTGAATTTCATAAGGGGGGCAGGATTGATTTGACCGGTATGCGTACCATGTTTGAGCACATGTGTTGTGGTTCTTGCTGTAGAATGTATCTAGTGGAACTTTTGTTCAGTGAACATATTTACAGCATCAAAAGGACAGTGATGAACTGCAACTGTCAGTGCACCGCGGGGCCCGATTCCCACACTTTCAAGCCTTCAAAAATAGCTGAATATACTAGTTGGCATTTTCAGTGATGGACGGGGGGAAAACACAGAGTTCCTTGCTTTAGGGCACAAAGCAAAACCAATTTCTGTGCATGAGAGAGAAGTTTATTATGTTTTGATTGAGGGGAAAACTCCGCACAACACATGAGGAGCTTTTTTCCTTCACGATGCCTGAGCCGTGCATCAAAATAATGGGTATGTGATCTTAGTTCAGGATTTATGGATTTTGTGGGTTTCCGCCAGTTGTCCTGGTTTCATCCCAAAGTCCAAAAATGCGATTCAGCTGAACTGGTTGCTATAAATTGCTGGCGGTGTGCTCATGTACAAGTGAATGAGTGCGTTACTGCCAACCATTTTTTGAGTGTCACCTTCCGCTTCTCATACAGGCTCAGAAGCACTGCAACCCAGCAATGGACAAGCAGGTATTAATGATGAATTTGTACCTGATTTAGGTTTTGAACTCTCTTTTTATGCTGCATAGTGATAAAGAGGTATGGTCCTTAGGTCCTTACATTTGGCAGTTTTTGTCCCTTAATGCCTGAGTGTACCTGAGATTAGTTTTTGTCTAATGGGGCAAATGTTCTTGGGCATTTGATTTGATAGTGGAGGCTATTTCTCACAAACTCTTGTGTATATTTGGAAGAAGTTATTATTACCATTAGCTTCTTGATAAACAGAAAGCTGAAAAAAAGAGCAGGTCTAAGGCAGAACACACTTGACAAGGTAAAGAAGGTAATGAGGTCCTTTTGACAAGAGAGCTTCAGCTGTGACTGTTACTTAAAGTACAGCATTTTTTTTTTTAATTTGGATTTTCCATACTGCCCCAACTTTTTCTGATTTGTAGATCAAACCCAGCTTCCTCGCCAACTACACATTTAATGTGAGCTGAACCGCTGATGTCATGCTGGGTGAAATGATCAAGCACTGCCCAGCACTGCACACTCCTCATGGGATGTTCCTGGCCTTTCATGACTCCACAGCATTAAGTTAACAACTCATTGGCAAGTACCTACATTTGTATGAAGCATTTTCAAAATGGCCCTAAAAACACACTTGTAACATAGTAACATTTTGGCAGGGAAAAGGTGAGTACACCATTACCTGGGATTACACAATCCCAATTTACAGGAATGTGCTTTTGCAGTCAAATTTAATATATGGTTTAAAAAGGATTTATTATTTATGTACTTAAAAAAGCTGTTTTTAAAAAGTATGTTCAAGTTACACTGTGCAAACCGCCCCTAAGTGAAGCATTTATCATCTCCATTTTCTGTTCTTTAATGTGTTTCATATTTTTATTTAAAAGTTGGAAAAAATTGTATCTTTTTGTTTTTTTGTTAATCCTTCTAGGGATTATGGTTTTCCTGCAAATCGCACTTCACAGAATAGCTCAACAAAAAACAAACTTTCCTTAAATAATTTAAATAGTCATTTAAAAACTGTTATGTGTTCACTCAGGCTGCCTTTGTCTAATATTACAGTTTGTCTAAAGATCTGAAGCCATTTGGTGTGACAGATATTCAAAATAGGGGAAATCTGGAAGGCCGAAATACTGTAGCTGAACCGAGTCAGCAGCCGTGCTTGTGTTATACATTGCCTGGCCAAAAAAAAAAAAGTCCCACAAGCTAATATTTTGTTGGGACTGCCTTTAACTTTGACTACGGCACGCATTCGCCGTGGCATCATTTCGATAAGCTTATGCAATGTCACAACATTTATTTCCATCCAGAGTTGCATTCATTTTTGCCAAGATCTTGTATTGCTGGGAGAGTCAGACCGCTGCATAAAGTCTTCTCCAGCACATCCCAAAGATTCTCAATGGGGTTAAGATCTGGACTCTGTGGTGGCCAATCCATGTGTGAAAATCAGGTCTCTCTCATGCTCCCTGAAGCACGCTTTCACAATTTGAGCCCGATGAATCCTGGCATTGTCATTTTGGAATATCCATTGATGGAAAAACCTGGTCGTTCAGTATATTTGGGTAGTCAGCTCACCTCATTTTTTGGGCACATAACATTGCTGAACCTAGACCTGACCAACTGAAGCAACCCCAGATCGTAACACAAAGTTAAATCCAGGTGGTGACTTTTTTTTTTCTTTTTTGGACTGGGTAGTGTGCAATGCTACTGTGAGTATTGGAGCTAGTTTGCTCTTAAATATGGCAATGTTATAATTCAAATAATAATAGAATATTTAGGGTGAAAATTAGCTGAGTTTAGGCCTATATTATCATTGTGATAATGAGCAGCTGTCAGAAATGCAATACAGTTCTAAATTGGTGTACAGTTAGGTCCATAAATATTTGGACAGAGACAACTTTTTTCTAATTTTGGTTCTGTACATTACCACGATGAATTTTAAATGAAACAACTCAGATGCAGTTGAAGTGCAGACTTTCAGCTTTAATTCAGTGGGTTGAACAAAAAGATTGCATAAAAATGTGAGGCAACTAAAGCATTTTTTAACACAATCCCTTCATTTCAGGGGCTCAAAAGTAATTGGACAAATTAAATAACTGGAAATAAAATGTTCATTTCTGATACTTGGTTGAAAACCCTTTCCTGGCAATGACAGCCTGAAGTCTTGAACTCGTGGACATCACCAGATGCTGGGTTTCCTCCTTTTTAATGCACTGCCAGGCCTTTACTGCAGCGGCTTTCAGTTGCTGTTTGTTTGTGGGCCTTTCTGTCCGAAATTTAGTCTTCAACAAGTGACATGCATGCTCAATTGGGTTAAGATCAGGTGACTGACTTGGCCATTCAAGAATTTTCCGCTTCTTTGCTTTAATAAACTCCTGGGTTACTGCATCTGAGTTGTTTCATTTAAAATTCATTGTGGTAATGTACAGAACCAAAATTAGAAAAAAGTTGTCTGTCCAAATATTTATGGACCTAACTGTATATCGTTCAAAAAATAAATTGTATTGTAATAATACACTAATCAAATTGAGATCTGGGGAATTTGGAGGCCAAGACTACACCTTGAACTCTTTGTCATGTTCGTCAAACCATTCCTGAACAATTTTTGCAGATAAACAACGCACATGTATCCGGCCATCCACATAATCTAAAAGAAAACATTATTTGTCAGACCAGGCCACCTTCTTCCGTTGCTCCATGGTCCAGTTGTGACTCTCATGTGCCCATTGTAGGCGCGTTCAGTCGTGGACAGAGGTCAGCATGGGCATTCTGACTGGTCTGCGGCAACGCAGCCCCATATGTAGCAACCTGTTTGGACACCTTTTTCTATCGTGGCCAGCATTACGGTTTTCAGCAATTTGTGCTACAGTAGCTCTTCTGTGGGATTGGACCAGATAGGCATCAGTGAACCTTGAGTGCCCATGACCCTGCCGGCAGTTTACCGGTTGTCATTCTTGGACCACTTTTGGATTAGGTACTAACCACTGCGTACCAGGAACACCCCACAAGACCTGTCATTTTGGGAGATGCTGTGATCTAGTCGTCTAGCCATCACAATTTGGCCCTGGTCAAAGTCGCTCAGATCCTTACTCTTGCCCATTTTTCCTGCTTCCAACACATCAACTTCAATACCTGACTGTTCACTTTCTGCCTAATATCTCCCCCCCCTTGACAGGTGCCATTGTAACGAGAAAATCAATGTTATTCACTTCAACTGTCAGTGGTTTTAATGTTGTGGCTGATCGGTGTACATATAATCAGAAACGGTTTGTCATGAACTTTCAAGTATGTAAATACATTTCTCATAAATACATATGGGAAAACTTTGGACCGTGAGAGTTTCTCTGAGACATATGGCATGCAGCCCCATTTTGACTCCTACCTAAAAACAGTTTAAGAGAGCCTGGCACCATTATAGCTGTATAGTGCAGCAGGCACTGCAACATTGATAATGTTGTTCAACACAAATGGCTGCTGTTTTGTCACCTCCTCTCTCCCTTACATCTTTAGCTTCACTTCTGTTGCCTGGAGACAAGCAGCCAGCTGTGTAGTCCTACCTGGTGTGAAAGCTCTTTCAGGCCTGCGTGTCTGTCTCAGTGTTCTGTCATTCTGAGGTTAAGCAATGCTCGCGCCTTGTTTGTAACCGATTATGTAGTGTGAACATAGCTGTCTTAGTTGAAAGGTCATTTGCAGGCATGAGTAAGGAAAGCTTATGATACCTGGATGCTTGGGAAATCTTGTTAGAGAAGAACCCCAGATGCTCTAGTTTGAAATCTACATCTGATGCTGGTTGCCTATTACAGTCAAAGTTCCAGAGAGCATTCAAATTGATTCTTATCATTTATGTACAAGAGTAAGTGGAAGGAGTGTCCGCAATTTTTCCACTGTTGGCTGCGGCAGTAGTTGTATAACCAAAATCTACTGTAATGCCACCCAGTTTACAGCAACATTTAACTGTCCTGATACTGCTGCTTGGAATAGTCCCTGACCTCTTAGTGCCAGCGTAGTCAATCACTGGTATGGGCTTCCGATCAGAGGTCTGCAGAGAAGGGACCTTTCGCAGGCCATGTCCTTCAGTCAGAAAAGAGGAAACGAAAGTTTACAGGCCAGTTTCCAATCAGAGAACAACAAATGATGCATCACAGGTCAGGGCCTCCATTCAGGGGGGCAAAAAGATCTCCCACAGGTCAGTGTCTCCTGTCAGAGGACAGAAGGTAATCTGTCTCCGATCAAAAAAGAGGTGATCTCTCATAAGTTGGTCTATAATGCAGAGGCAGCCAAGTGCAGTAACACTAGCCTCCCCCATGTAATGTGGGTTTGCTGTTATGTCCTTTTTTGGTCTCCTAGAACATCATCAGAACTCCCACACACTTTATTTGTCATTTAGTGTCCTTGCTTAATGGACACATTTGTCAGCGCAGCCTTTTTACACAGCACAACATTCAATGAGTCATTTCAGGTTAAAGATGGGGGTTATTAAACATGGTCCTGCCAGACCCCCTGTCCATTCTACTTTTTGTTGCAACCAAACTAATAATTTATTTACCGCTAGAGCTACTCATTGAGCGAGTCTCACAATTCAATGCTTGTTAAACTAAACAAGGTGGAGGATTCAGGGTTTTTTTTTTAATTGTATGAAATCAAATTTGTGTTGTCTAAGAAAATTGTTTAGAATTCTGCCAATACGGTGTTTATTTTGATCTGTCTCTGAGCAAAACAGAATAAATTACTATTGAACCTCTTTTTGATTCACCTCCATTGCTGAAAAGCCAAGACCAATTATGCAGGCTACATAATCATTTTTAACAGCTGTTCCATAGGAGTAATCACTGCTACTATTCAAAAAACATCTTTTCTGATCTTTTTGCCATTTTAGGCATTCTTGAGGTAGCACAAATTTGGTTGAACATGGTTTAAAGTACTAGTGTTGCTTGCAGCTAATATGTTTAGAATAATATGAACATAGTAATTATGAGGAAACTTCAGTTAACAACTAAATCGAGCGTAAATATTTAAACTCGCAGCTGAAAAAGAAACCAATAGATTTGGGGTGCTCTTCGGGACAAAGTTTGATCATAATTGGTTCAAGTGGCCTTTTGCAGGTTAAAACAGAAGGTTTTTGTTTTATGTCCATGTTTTTAACCACTGTAATCACAAGAACTGTCATACATACAATTGAGAAAATGAGTATAGCAAGTAGTGACCAAATATATGGTAATCCTTGGTCATAAAAACATCTTCCAGTGTTGTGAAAGAATATTGTGAGGTGCTACTCAATACCCTTACTACCTGTAGTAGAGAAATTTTTAAAAAGTCTCATTTTGTTGTGTATGCCGAAACGTCCTCGTTGAAATTTGAAGGGATTAGTAACTGAAATGATAGAGGGGGGTCTGGGGGGTGCTGTGTGAAGCCAGTTCCAGCAAGTGGATTAGGCCATGGCGGTGAAAATGTTGCAGAGTATCGGGCCTAGTAACTCCCAACAGTGCTCTGGATCATGCAGAAATAAACCCTTGCTGCAGATCAATAGGAGAAACAGTGTAATTCGTCCATGATTAATTCACTTAGTTTCTGTTGCTTTTTTTTCTGGATGGACTTCTGAAGGAAATGTTGTAATCCGGCTTGTTATTGTAAATATCAGTGAAAGGTTCAAAGAGCTTAGGCCTTCCCATGTGCGTAAAGGTCTTATTGTGTCTGTGAAATAGTCTCTGCAAAAAAAAAAAAAACAACTGAAAAGTAAGGACTTTACAAAAAGACTTGCTTTAATCCATTTACCCAATGAATCAGTTGTTGTGTCATCACCTAAACCAATGATGCAGGTACTTGTTGCACTACTGTGGAACCTGCAAGTGTTTGGAATTGTTCACACTACGTGGTGCGTGTAGTTAACAATTCAGTTTTCTGTTGGATTGAGTATACTATGCTTCTGTGCTTAGCAGTAAAGGAATTACTAAAAGGAGCTTTAATAAAGGTGGTAAAAGACCTGGTTGTGCAATGTACACTTTTAAACCTCAGATGCTGCAGGTACTCATGGAGAAACAAGATTCACAGCGAGTGAAGCCATTTGGCTTGTTGGCAGACTCTGAGCTGCCTTCCTCAAACTGCCAGCCTTAAGATGCTGCTCACTCCTCTTTTCCCTGTGGCACTGACGTCTTCCTAGCCGTCATTCATTCCACTGATCAGAGAGTCTGTCTTCCCCTCCAAGGGGCTTTGTGTTCCCTCGAGGGAACCAGAGAAACTCCTCTCCATAGTTGGAAGTAATGCGTGGTAATGGGAAACATACTGCCATCTTTGTTTCGCTGTAGTCAAATGACTGAGACTATCGCAAGTTTTTTTTTTTAATATTCCTTCTCTGATTTTCACTCTTGTGCCAATGCAGCTACATTTACATGCCTGGCAGAAAAATAAAAACAGGCAACAACATTTCTGATGGAGGCAGGCTGCTTATAAATTACTGTAATGAAGTAATTTTTCAACCAGCACCAAGCAGTATCTTACTGTAGCTCTCATAGAAGAGGGGGAGATCATTTATGGCTGCTGCAGTCAAAATTCATACTGAGATCTATGATGTTTTTTTTTTCCTCTTATTGCCATAATCCTCATTTAATTAGAGTAATGGTGTGTTTGTCTGACTAAAGCAAGGACTGTACAGCTTCAATTACTCTTTGTGTGATGTACTGGGTAACACAGTCTCATTTCACATTCTTGTTACAGTTGCTTAGAAAGATGGTTCATAACCTACTCATCTGGTTTAAATGCAATATACTTGCTTTTGGAATATGCTACAGTGTCAGAAAACATGAGGCAGGTAACATAGTGTTACGAATATAGACTTGTAGCTTTAAGGTTGTTTCAGGTATGTTGATTTGTGTTTGCACCACAGACATGGAAATAATTAAACATCACACTGAGACGATGAACAGCACAGATGGGATCAGTAAGAAGGAAGGTTAAGAACATTAACGTTTGAAATGCACAAATGTTTGACTGAGGAAGTGTATGAAAAGGTGATCACAGATTGATCACAGGGACTAAATTCAGACAGAATGTTGCACATGCCCTTGTACATATTCTACTAATGAGTACATTTCCAGATGATACGCCAGTCCCAGGAGTCCCCAGTCAAATTATGGTCTGGGCTTGTCCAGTAATTCCTCTGAAGGACATTCCAGAAGATGTTAAGTACTGATAGCTGGAGCAATATACCAAAGTGCTGGGATTAAATGAATACCAATGTGATTTAACTGTTGCCTAGGCAACTGTTGTCAGCTGTCAGGAGCGGAAGGGGCTACTTTCACCTCCTTCAGCGGGAATCGCAAGACCTGCAGGAGGCGCAGTTGCAAGAGTGCAAGAGGACCACCGAGGTGCACCATGCTGGTTGTCGTTCCCCAAGCAGCGGTTTGGACCGGGAGGGCGATGAAACACAGGGGAGCCAGCAGGCCAGGTGAACACCAATTGCAATGAATTTCATTACTCTAAGCATTTTGTTCCGGAATGTACAGTTGTGTTCAAAATAATAGCAAAAAAGTGAATAAAGCTCCGAATCCTATAATAGCTTTTATTTCCATACACGCAAATGCATTGGGAACATTGCACATTCTATTCCAAATCAAAACATGAAGAAAAATTTATCAAATTTTGTGTTATTCAGAAAGTGAAGAAAAGGGAATATTAGGCTGTTTAAAAAAAATAGCAGTGTCTGCATTCTTCTTTACAAACTCAAAACATTCACTGTATAAACTGAAAAAAATGTTTTAAGATTTTCCTTTCCTTTGAATCACTAAACTAATATTTAGTGGTATAACCACTGTTTCTGAGAACTGCTGCACATCTGTGTTGCATGGAGTCGACCAACTTCTGGCACCTGTGAACATGCACCCCAGGATGATTGGACTACATTCCACAATTCTTCTGCATTTCTTGGTTTTGCCTCAGAAACAACATTTTTGATGTCACCCGACAGGTTTTTTTTATTGGATTAAGGTTCGGGGATTGGGCTGGCCACTCAATCTTGTTGGTCTGGAACCAAGATGTTGCTCATTTATTGGTGTGTTTGGGGTCGTTGTCTTGTTGAAACACCGATTTCAAGGGCATTTCCTCTTCGGCATAAGACAGCATGACCTCTTCAAGTATTCTGATGTATTCAAACTGATCCATGATCCCTGGTATGCGATAAATAGGCCCGACACCATAGTATGAGAAACATCCTCATATCATGATGCTTGCGCCACCATGCTTCACTGTCTTCACAGTGTACTGTGGCTTGAATTCCGTGTTTGGGGGTTGTCTGACAAACTGTCTGTGGCCCCTATACCCAAAAAGAACAATCTTGCATTCATCAGTCCACAAAATGTTGCTCCATTTCTCTCCATTGTAGGCCAGTCTTTGGCAAATTGTAACCTCTTCAGCACATGTCTTTTTTTCAACAGTGGGACTTTGCGGGGGCTTCTTGCCAATAGCTTGGCTGCCAATAGGTGTCTTCTAGTTGTAACAGTACTCACAGGTAACTTTAGACCTTCTTTGATCTTCCTGGAGCTGATCATTGGCTGAGTCTTTGCCATTTTGGCTATTCTTCGATCCATTCGAATGGTAGTTTTCCATTTTCTTCCACGTCTTTCAGGTTTTCGTTACCATTTTAAAGCATTTGAAATCATTTTAGCTGAGCAGCCTATCATTTTCTGTACTTCTTTATATGTTTTCCCCTCTCCAATCAACTTTGTAATCAAAGTACACTGTTCTTCTGAACAATGTCTGGAACAACCTATTTTACTCAGATTTTCAGAGAGAAATGCACTATAACCAGCATGTACAACATTTGCTGCCTTCCTTCCTTAAATAAGGGCCGAAATTGACACCTGTTTTTTCACAGAATGAATGACCTCACTAATTGAACCCTACACTGCTATTTTTTGAACAGCCTAATTTTCCCTTTTCTTCACTTTCTGTAAAGGAATAACACAAATTTGATACATTTTTCTTCATGTTTTGATTTGGAGTAGAATGTGCAATGTTCCCAATGCATTTGCATGTATGGAAATAAAAGCTATTATAATAGCTTTTTTATTCACTTTTTTGAACACACTGCTACTATTTTGAACACAACTGTATATGCTAAATGATCATTTTCACCCTCCCCAGGTAAAAGTTTTTGTTTTTCATTTCATCCAATATCTTTTCACTTGATGGCGTGGGAGGGATTATTGGTGGTGGTGGTGATTAGATGGTGCGAAAAATATGATGATTTCTTTCAATTCTGAATTGCCAAAAAATACTTTTGTATACTCAGAGTAGTATCTTGGAAAAGGAAGTCAATTTTGGGTGCCATTTTGTCAATTAACCCATCACTTTTTAACTTTTTTTTTTTTTAATTTAATTCTGGAAAATAGAATAAAAGAATACCATTATAAGGCACTGGGCTGTCCAGTCATCCCAGTATCCATGGGGTTCTATGCAGATGAACTGTGTTTTTAAAAAAAAAAAAAAAATTGAAAGTAAACTTGTATTAAACACAACTTAAAAGAAAGCCAAGCCCTGATGGTACATTTGGTGAGCAGTGGTATGGAGCTGGAAACACATTTGAGATATATACTGTATGTTTTGAGTAAAGTTTCTCCCGTGTAAAATAAGGGTATGTAACTTAAGAACTTTGAAAATGGGGAAAAGAATCAAAAGCCCATTGTCCATTTTCTCTTCCTTGAACGGCTTTCTGAACCTCTAGGAAGTGGACTTGTTGGACGCACGTGGGAAGTAAGGAAAGGCCGGCAGTGAGACCCTTCACTCCTGTGCACCACTCGCTGACCTCCCCACAGCAGAGCTCTGGCGCACTGTAAGTTTCACTGTGTGTACAATGTTAGCACCCATCAAACTCCCCACAGGGTCTTTTCCGCTGTGTCTTCCAGTCCAGGGGTTGGATGGGGCTGTGGAGGCAAGGGGTGGTAGGATCATCTCAAGAAACAAAAGTGAAATGTATCAAATTAAATATTCTGAGGTATAACTTACACCTGAGACCAAGTGAACAGCTCCACATCCTTCTGAGTGTGGAAGTCACAAACAGCAGCCTTTGTTGCGCTGTGTTCGTTCCTTCTGCATTTAGGGCAGTATTTCTGTTTTTCATAAATCAAGTGTGCCCTCAGTCTACTGTTGTCATTTTGAAAGTTTTATGTGTTCAGTGTAACATTATAGATTAAGTTGAAAAAATTGACAAAGCTATAAAATTACTCTGGATTGCTTAGACATATTCATTACAAAATGTCATATTTTTTTGTCAGGAGAGCTCTTTCCTGTGATTTTATTTTTTTATTTCATGTGGTGTCTATAAAGGCCTTTGAAATGAAGTCTTTTTAACATGTGGAAGGTGATCACTGCATCATGGCACCTTGGCAGTCCATCATCCAGAACCCAAGAGAGGGGTTGGGGGGAACAATCATACACTCCTGTACAACTTCATTCCCTGTGACACTCAAAGTATTGTCAGATGGTAGCGTAATGAAACGGTGCACGGTACTGGGAAATAATGGCAATTCGAAAGGTAATTATTCACGTTTTGATGGCTATTAATCCCAAAGATGCGGCATCCTGGTCTTGCCGCCCAATAAGCGTTGGTTTCGATAAAACACGTCCTTCCCCCACCCAGCCTGAATAATTACTTCTTAATGGGGAGACGGCGGCAGGCTGGAACACGGCAGGGAGGGTGAGAGGCTACGCATCGAACGCAGCCTTGTATGCCGCACATCAGAGTGACTGACGGCAACCTGACTTTTGATGACAGGCTGAACTGCTCACATCTCATCATGCAAAGCCTGTACTGCTACCCATACTGACAGCTCTCAAGGATGCATCAGCGTCTCCTTGCACAGAGGCACGTTTTTCATTTGCATGTCCCTCTTGGTGAACGAAAATGCCGTCTTGTATGTTGCCTTATGATGTCTGCTTTCCTGTTTTTCAACCTTGCAGCTGCAAGCTTTGGCCGCTTGGAGGAGTATAGTACAATCGATTATTTTTACTGCAGTAGACCTCTGTCCCACAGCTGTTTCGGTGCAGTACAAATATATGATGTTTTGCCTATACTTACAACAAATTGAATGCTGCTTTCCCATGTAAAGATCATTTCAAACAAAAGGTTCATGTGAAGTGAAAAGTGGTAGTGTGAATTCAGTTCTTTTTTATACAATGGTATCTCCAATACCTGTTTTTTGTAGAAACTTCAGTATCCAAAATTTGTTTTGAACTGTGACAGTTTGCCTTGCACACTTTTTGTCTAATTATAGGTTTTTATTTGCACTACAGTTAATAGTTACAGTTAATATTTTTATAGGTTTTGTGCAGTTAAACAGGTTGATTTTACTGGACCGTGTATGTTAATCTGATGCTTTTCTCTAAAGTGACTTGGTGTCGAGCTGCTTCCAGTGAAGTACCCATTTATACAGCAGGATAGCGTCACTGGAGCAGTTCAGGGTAAGGACCTTGATCAAAGGTACTACAGCGGGAAGTTTGATTTGGACTTGACATCCTTGGTTCCAAAAACAGCATCTCTGTCCCATCTGCTATTCTAACAGATGAAGTACCTTGACGTCAACTGGTAGCATCCAGGTTACAAGTAGATGTAAAGGACCGAGTTGGCAGGCACGGGGAATCACAGGTTAATTGTTAGCAAAAAAATTATTTATTCCAAAAATATAATTATCATATCAGCAAAGAATAAAATTGCACCCATAAAAAGGTCAACAGAACATAACACCCAAACCAACTGTACAGAACTCAAATCAACTAGACATACAACTGACCTAACAAACACTCCAACAATAGGGCTTAAATAATGGCTGATCAGACCATTCACATACAATAGGGGAACACAAAGACTATACAAACACAAATTCACAACAAAATACAACACATTGATCGGTTAACTAAATCATATACATAACACAATCCACCTAAATCAAAATACTATTAATAAAAACATAAATCAGGAAATTATACCAAGTGAACTTTTATACTGATATCCCCCCCCCATGCTGTAGCAAAGGTTTGTCTGCCTTGGATCCATTTCCTGCTTTCTAAGGCCCGATTTTTTTTTCTTCCATTCCTTTGTTCGGATGGGTATCTGGTTCAGCCCATCCCCAGAAGCCACCAACCGAACCAACAACCCAAAAAACATCTCCATCCAAACCCCAAACAGCAAACTTAAACCAAACATCTCAACACCAAAACTCTCCAAAGCAAATCAACACAAACAGAAATTCAAACAAATATGCTTAAACTATACATTCATCTGTGTGGCTGCTGGAGCAGCCATCACAGTAGACATCATTCAATATCCATATCTACTGTCCCCCAACACTGTTATTAGCTTGGTACATGTAGTTGCAGCCTGTATGTTAAGAACATTACCAGGGTGTTTAACATGCCTCCACCCTAAGCCCAAGAGCTCAGCTGAGACTCAAACGCTTTTTATAAACACCACCACGCCTCCCAGCAGCCTGTGGCCAGGAGAGGGTTGCTAGGTGTGTTCAAATCCCTATGTACAGGTTCCATTAATGCTGGACCTCGCCCTTTATGTCTGTCTTTGTCATTGAATTTGGTGAAGGGAGTTGCCCGGCATGAATACAGCCTGAAGAACAGTGCCTGGATCTGTTAAAAGGAAAAGTGTTCTCAAAAGAGTAAGATTTTAAGAGAGCCAGAACAGGTTTCCTTGAAAACTGAATGTGTCACAAGAGTCTGGTAATGAAACTTGTTTGATTTATGTGTTTTTGAGTAATGTGACAGGTTTGGTCTACTTCTGAGCTCATTTTTTTCTTCTCCTTTGCTGTAATACTAATGATCCTCCATTTCACGCAGTTTTTAGCAACAGTGCAGTTGAGCAAAGCATAAATTCATTAAGTCTCATACTGTCAGATTTATGCTTATTTAATAGGCTTTCCTTTATATCTTTCAAGCCAAAGAAGTTACAGTGAAAATAAATGCATCAAAAAAATCTGCAAACTCATTGTATTTAAAAAGTTTATCGTTTGTAGTTGGATTATGGATTGATGGTATGTATTAAATTGTACGGTAAAATATGACAGTATAATTTAAGCCCACCAGTTATGTGTCAACCATTGCCGAACCCCATTTACTGTACCGAGAATCATTTGGTATTTTTCAGTATTGAAATGTAATTTTAAATGAAACCGAAACATTCCTATCAGCTTTATGCTTGCTTTGTGGTGCTGTTTTAAAATGATATTAAGAGCAATTGCCATGTACGGTAACTCACTCACTATCAGTATCAGTTCATCCCAAGGCCAGGACCTGGTGGTCCAGAGAAGAAGAAGTCCTAGCCAATCTGAGAAAAACCTGCTTGAGAATGAAAAAATTGAAATGAAGACTTACTGGGGCATAAATTCAAGCCCTATGTGCAGCAATGACTAAATTCTGAACGTTTTAACTGGTTTTCTTTTGCCCTCTGCCATATAAACATGTGGTTTGTAACATGTTTAATAAGCTTTTATCTGAAATTAAATTCTTGATTTGATAAAGATCTGTTTTGACCTGGTGATATTATAACAGGTAAGATGAGTAAACAAGGGGTAATGGAGGTTGATATCTTAACACAGCATGAGCCAAACTTTGGCTGAAAAAGATGATGTGCTGCATCTGGTCTCGTGCTACTCAGCTATCAGGACAAGCTTAAAATCCAAATTCGGGTGTCATAAATTGCGAGAAATGCCTTGTAAGCCAAAGCAGGGGAATTAAATGGAACTACTTGTAAAATCAAATTTTTATCACCCCACTGGGTATATTTACTCCGTGACTTAAAAGGCCAGAATGGGCTCAAATAAAATGTGTTCCGAAGGAAAGCTTCAACAGTGGTCACTTTACTGGACCAGTAACGGTTTAATTTCAAAGCAGCACAACCCCGTTTCACTGTGGCCTCCAGTTGTGTCTAATGAACCACTTGCTCTGAGTTGCAGGGAGCCGCTGTTCCGTCAGCTGTGCTGTCTCAACTGGCTGCTGGAAGTTCTCATTTCAGACCCCGTAGGCCCGGTTGGACCCATCTCCTCCTGCTGGGACCCGAGGTGAGTCAACAGCTGTGTGACTCTCAAAACCATTGTCTGAACACACAAGCCCTTATCGTTTATTGTTTGCCCTTATCGTGTGTGCTCAGCAGAGCGCAGCAGAACCTGGATGGGACCTCAGTCCATTGCACTCATTATTTATTTTTAATTATTATTATTATTATTATTATTATTATTATTATTAGTAGTAGTAGTAGTAGTAGTAGTAGTAGTAGTAGTAGTAATAATAATAATAACAACAACAACAACAGATGGGGGCACAGTGAGCAGTGAAGATGTCTTGCAGTTCCTGGTCTATGGACTTGAATCCAACTCTGCATGGATTTTGCATCTTCCTCCTGTTTCTTTGGGTTTCTTTGTGCGTGTGTGACTGTGATTTCCCTGCCACAGACTGGAATCCTATTCAAGGTGTGAGACAAAGTTCTCACACCCTAGGCTTCCAAAATAGGCTGTGGTTCACCATAACCCTACAATTAACAAGCAGTTATTGATTATGAATGGATGGACATTATTACTATTGTTGTTGTTGTTATAACTGTATCTAAAGTGACTTCTGTCAAAAATGGACAATGTTATGAAACAAATAATGCTCCTTCCCTTTCTGCCTGGGATTCTAGCATTTGAACTGCAGAATTTCTATAAATCATATTCCTCCTGTGGTTTGGGGGGGGTTGGGGACAGAGGGAAACAGCTAGGGAGGCAGGGACACTGTTTCAGCTCATCAGCCAAGGCAGTAACTGGAGCCCTAAGGGAGGATGATGTGGGGATTAAATTCCAGCCTGGACCTCGCTATGGGTTGCCTTCCAAAACAACTGGCACCTCATGGGGAAAACACCAAAATAGGCGCCGCTAATTCAGCTGTGACTCAGCTTCTGTGCTCTCAAAACAGTTCTCTCTCACTGCTCTAATGCCACCATTAACTTTAACATGTTGGTTGATTCTGTTGCCCAGTGTGGAGGTAGAGGGAGGACCACAACCTTTCACAGGTTATATAGCCAGGTTCACAAGTTCACAATGGATGTACGTTTGGATTAATAGGAAATGTCACAGACTGAAGGCCCAGATGGGCAGATATGTAACAGTTGTAAATGGATGCTTTGACTGGATTCATGGAGACAGATACACAAATTCATAACAAATATGAATAGACAGAAAAACAAATTCAAAGAGGTTATAAATTCACAAAATGCTGTGTGTCTACTTAGAGCCACGCTCATGTGATGCGAAATCACTGCTCGGGGTGAGAAAGCAATAGTGAGGGAGAAAGAGAGAAATCACAGGATTTTTGTTGCACTTCTGAGTTTTACGGAGCAGCGGACAGGCGTCTGCCGCTGCTGCTCCCACTTCATCACTGCACATTAGCATCTCAGCCTCACATGTGGTCTGGATACCATCTCGGCAGTGCCTCTCGAACCTCTTGTTAATGATCACGATCGTGCCGCTGGTCTTTTTCCCTTCTCATCACGCAGGGACCCAGGTCGAAGCAGGACAACGATGAAGACGCTGAAGAAAGAAAAAGAGATTGAGGCAAAATGGTGCCGGTTTGTTTCGCAGCTAAAGGTGTTCTTCCCTTCTTGTCTCCTCCCTTCTGCTCAGTTATTCCTTTTCCTTACTTAAATTGAGAAAAGGAAATGACTCACATACTTAGAAAATCTAAAAAATATTCATGGAAAATACATTTAGCAGCATAATTATTGAGACAGGAAAATAAGGTTATCTTTGTTGCATACCTGTGAAATTTGTATTTCAGATCCCAAGATTAATATGAGACTGATGTACAGAATGTCAGTCTTTTTTTTTTTTTGTACTTTCCACACCATGTTGAAATGATGTCATTTGTTGACCCCCCCCCTCCCCCATTTCAGCTGAGTATAAATATGCTGACACCGTCCTGGTGCTTATGCTTCTCACATTAGATGCAAATGTTAATGTTTCCATCTGCACCTGTCCCGCTGTCCTGCACTGCTAATCTGACATCTGTAAGACATTTGTCTTTGAAAATTGCCAATAGCAGCTTGTCTACTGCAGAATTACAATGGTCCAGATCCTATCCCACTTGCAGAGGATGCCAGGCAGGCTACACCCAGGGTGGGACACTAGTTTATTGCAGAGCAGCTTCATATAGTCCTTTTTTCCACACACTTTAAGGGCAAATCTCCAATCCACCTAAGTCAGCTTTTTGCCTCAAATTCTAGTCAAAGAAGACTCCCCACAGAATCCCCCAGACCCTTCTGCGACACTCAGAGAACAGCGCACCATCATCTTCCTTTAGTGTGGTCTCCTCCTGCACCGCCACACCTACTGTGGGGAGCCTGTCTTCCCTTATCCCAGGCCCAGAGGCAAGCCAACCTGCCGGAAGCAGCACTACCGGAGGGAAGAATGCTTTGCTGAACTCGGAGAACACTGAAGATGAGCAGCCAGTGTCTAACTGTAAAGTCCCACATCCCCATACACCCTACACACATACAAACACGCACAGGCACAAAAACTTGTTGCTGCAATTTCTACTTTATGATGGTCCCTTTCGGTTGGGCAAATAAGGGAATGACGCCCACTTGTCCTCCGTCACGTTCATCAGCCTCTGCATACATACCAGGCAGTCGTCATAGGAACGGTGTGCTGATGCCATCATGCGCATGGCCCTGAAATGATGCTTCCCATGTCCAAGAAGACTCATGCGAGCAGGCTGTCTTTGTCTGCCCAGCTGAAACCTCAGCCCAGCTGCTGCCTTGTATGGAGACAGGAGTGTTCAAAGTGGTCACGGCTGACTGGCGCATCACAGACGTCAGAAAAGTTCAGCAGGCGTCATGCTGCCTGCAATTTAGGCACCGGATGATTGCTGCTCTGTTTGAATTAGCAGCGGGGTTCAGAGCATCTCTTCATCTTGCTGAAGGACTGGAATGTAGTTTAACTGGGCTGCATTTTTGTATGTGCAATAGAAGTAGTCCTTGAACAAAAGGACTTTTTTCAGTGCTGATGGAGAAAGCAATTAATTGGTTGGTCCACTAATCCCTCAAGCTATGAAAACCAAAGATACTCAGTCACGTTCCAGTGCCTTTGTTTTTCTCTAAGTAGCAAAAACTTGTACGTTAATGTAGGATAACGTTAGATTTTGATGTAGTATAGACATCTGATTTCATTCTTTAAAAATCAACCATCGGTGTAATAAATAAATACACGGTTCCAGTCAAGCCAAATTGTCAACATGTTAGCAATTGTACATTTATGCTATTCAGAATTTTTACATCTGGTGCTGGCTGAAATAAATTCAGAGAGATTATGTGCTAGCTGATTTGATATTTGTCATTTTGCTTTTGTATTCTGCTATTCATTTATGTTTTAGCACATTATTTTTTTTTATTTGTAAAACATTTGCGCAATAGTTTTGCTGAGCTCTCCAGCAGGGGGCACGATTGCATTTCAGTTTTTTAGGCTTTAAAATTAGCTTGCGTCATTGTGGATTCAGGCCCTCAATCTGTAATTTCATGTTTTTCTTGCAAAATTCCAGACTCTGGGAAATGGGCTATTTATTTTAATTGCCATAAATTAGATTTGAATTTTTTGAAACACTATGCAGTGGTCATGGGCATTTTTATCAAAAAATGGTTTCTTTGTTAGACTTGCAGAAACTGCTGGATGAGGTTTATCGGACTGTCACCAAACAAATGAAGGAGTCTGACCAAGGTGGTGAATTGCCATCTGAGAGGTACATGCTATACCTGGGCTTTTCAGACTTTTTAAATTAAATCAGCAAATCCATTTAATTACAAAGGGTTTTGAGAAGTACTTTCACTGCCTTTTATAATCTCTTCTGCTTTTTCAGACCTATGATTTCTATTTGTTTTTTTTTTTTTTCCAAACTTTCTGGAATTATTGACAGGCTTTCTCTCTAAATCTTAAAATGGGGTTATGAATTTACAGTGAAGACATTGGGGTTGTTACGCAGAAATGCTCCCTGGTATATGTCTAGTTGTCTGTGAGTATGCGGTCACCTCACATACTGTCCCTCTGACTATCTCCACAGCTCATTGATCCCCACACCTATCCAAGGTAAAAAGGAGAATCCAGCAGACAGGGAAACAGCTTGTCTAAAACCAAAAAAGTAAGTGTAGGGGTTCAAAGACTGTGAGAAAGATTGTATGCTGTTTTTCACTGAAGGAAGGGGCTCCCACCTTGAACAGTACACCTGCCTGCAAGTGCTGCTGTTGCATAAAAATGTGCAGGTTGCTCTTTTCAACATGCAGTCCCCATCTGCTTCCTGTTTATCTTTCAGATCTCCAGTTTGTGAGACTCCAGCTTCAGGAAAGAAATAAAAAAACACTGCAGACTAACATTTATAATAATCTTGGAATCTGATAGAGTAAATGTCTCTCTTTGTGTCTGTATTTCTTCCTCATGTTGGTTGTTAGCAGTTGCTCAGTGATGCAGCCCTCAGCAGCATGCCTGTTTATAGAAAGGAAAGCCTCCATGCTGAAGGAGATGAGGGCAGCCTTCCAGCAGCGATCCCAGGAGCAAGCGTTGAACCTCAGGAGCACCTTGGAGAGCCGGGCCAGGCAAGTGTCCCTAGCAGAGTGCCCCCAGATGCTGTGTCCTGCCAACCAGAATGCCATCTAGAAGTGTTGTGAGCAATACCTACAGAGAGAAACCTCTCAGGTGTCATCTTCTTGTCTCAGTTCTTCCTTTTTGTCACAGGCAGCGTTGGGAGTGCAGTGTGAAGAAATTCCAAGCACTTTATGAAGGGAGATGCTGCCGTGACTTTCATCACATATCTGCGAGATGCAGCAGAACACAGGAGGCCATGGAACAGCTGTGCCACAGTAGCTGGTCAGTGGCTGCTCTGTGGTGGTCAAACCCAAAGTCTGTTAACTGTTGCTGCATGACACATACTTACATTTCAGGGGAAAATTTTATGACTAAACTAATATGACTAAACTAAAATTTTATGATCTGTATCAAGGAGCAGGGTTACGTTTAAGGTGAGACCTAATGACCGCATGCCACTTGTAGGCTGCAAGTATTGCTGAACAGTCTACCCGAGGCTGCCCTGCGGGATCCGAGGTTGAACCGCGTTTTGTACAAGCTATCACGCTTCACAGATGGACGAAGGCTCAGAGCCCGACCTCAGGTGTTCCTCAGGGTGCTGAGTGCGTTGCCGCCGTGGGAGCTTTGCTGTCCAGATCTCTGTGCAGCAGTTGAGGTACCACCATCCCAAACATTTCCCTGCAGTTCAAGTTTGAATGGTTAGTCCCCCCAATTAAAAAAAAAAATACATATAGATTTTAAAGTAACAGTGCCAGGTCCTGTGTACCCATACGCTCGCCCCACACCCCATCAGACGACCTTTGAAATATTGTCTAGACTCCCTCCTTCCAGTTGCAGGGTTTCGCCAGGGTAGGATTGTTCACATATGCTGTGTGATTGGATAATAACAGCACACACTGGAGCAGGCTGGCGATAAAGCAGCACTAAGGGTCCGGGGCGGTTCTTGTTTTTCACAGATTGTCAGAGAGTACGTGGTCCAGATGACCAAAGAAGACTATGACACCTGGCTGCAGTCCAGGGTTGTCCTGCCATACAGAGCTCAGAGTGCCCCCCATATAAGATAATGTCCACTTTCATAAGCAAGGAGGTGGGCTTCAGCATGGATTTCCTCACTGCTGAGACTGTTTTTGTTTCTCACTTTTTAGCAGCAAGTTTACAGCACATTTCAACAGTGTGTTTCAGTGGAGATCAGCGGTATTGAGTCATTCACCCTTTGGGCTCTGACCTTCCTCTTTGTTTCCTGTCCTCTGAAGGTTCTTTTCTTCAGACTTCAATTTTGATGCATTACGCTGATTTTGATTATGCCGTCATTAAATAATGAATACTTGCATGTGAAAAGTAGGTTTTGAAGGGTCAAATGACAACAACCGACAATTTTTGTAACAGATATTATTGATTTGAGTAAACAGTACTGTACTGATGAGATTTAGCATCTCCTAAATCACACTTTACAAGGTACAAATAAAAAATGCTATTTGAAATGATGCACCTCAGATATTTTCAGATACTTTGGTAGTAGTGTCAGAGTACAGTTAAATATTTTAGTTTTTCATTGTTAACTTTCTGCATCGGAGGTTCAGACTGTTAACTTTCACGTAGCATCATTGTTTCTGTGTTTGTCTTAGTATTTTGTATTCTTTACAAGTATTATATATCGTCGAAAATTTTCAAGTGTAGTCCCTAAGGAAAACCTTTTACATGTGTACCCTAAGGAGAAAAGTGCCATCTCCAAGAAAAAAGTCAGGCAAATGCCCCAAGGGAGAATAGCAGTAGTTCTGGGGGCAAAATATTTATGTTTGAAAAATGGCTCTTAACCTGAGCCTAATGTCTGGAGCAACAAAGAAGTGATGGCGAGAACCCGCGTTGAGTGCCTACAAGGGAGCTGCGTCAAGATGATCCAGACGCTCTCGCTGAAGTCGTCAGTAGGTAGGCTGTGGGTTGCTGAGCCTCCTGGGCCTTTGGTGGGGACAGTTGTGCAACTGGGGGAAACCTGACCTATGTCGCAAATGGGACAGGTACACCCTGATCCTTCTGGTAAAAAGGTCCCCTTCTGTGTCCTTGATTTTTTTTTTTTCCCCCCCTCTCTCTAGAATATTAATAGCTCAGTATCCTGTGGAAAGTTCAATATTTACTTTTCAGTTACCAGCAGAGCTCTCGGGCTTAGCCTCGTCGGGAAAATGAGTTTTGAGTCAGTCCCCTGGTTGTGATCTTCAGTGGCTATGAAAACACGAAACATCCATTATATTAATGCACATATAAGACTATTTCTGGAATGTACATCTCTACTATTTCTTTAATTATAATTATTAGACCACAAATAAAATGTAGAAAATATTGCTTGTACTGGCTGTAGTCCTGATTCAAAGCTTTGGAGTGGAGCATTGAATTTGTTTACACATTAATGTTTTGCTTCGGCGTCAAATGAGTCCAATTCATTTAGAGGAAATTTAGAGCAACGGTGCTCGAAAGAGTGGACCGCAGTGCCCTTTATGACTGTCATCGGGTAATTTTGCTTCCGTTTCTTAATGTTTTGGACCTGAATGTCAATTAAACATAACCGTAAATTTTAAAATAGGCTAATAAAGGCTGAGAAGCAATAACCTTGTTTCTGCGAGATGTGTTGCTGCCTGTGAAGGTCCTGCTGTGTTCCTGGGTGAGCTGCTGTACTGCTGACTGTTTTGCATGTCCCTGTGCTGATAGGGAGCCTCAAACAGGCCTCAGTACAGGTCACAGCTCTCAGCCTGACTTTCCGTTACCACTCCTATCAGAACCAAGGACCCCCTGTGGTGTTTCCATAGCCACACTGGGGCAGCGCAGAACAGCCTCTTTGGCCTCACATGGACTCCCAAATGACTTTTCAAACGAAACCCGAGCTGGTAATGCTCACAGTTATGTTTACCGTTGCTAAACAGTTCCAATACCTCTTTCTTTAGCCAACGCTTTTTCAGCAGAGCAGCTTAAAATGTTATGTTTGTATGCCTTTATATGCTAAGCTACTAATTTACTCTTTTAAATGGGTGGGCAATTTTTATTGTAGCAATTCAGTACACTGGAGAGTAAGAGTAGTTGCTGTATGTATAAATGGGTAAAGTGTAACTGGTTTAGTATTTAAACTTGATATAGTAAGTTGGTGTTGCTACAAGTATCAGCTAAATATGTTTTCTCTTTAGTTGGAGTCCAAATGTTGTTGCAATAAAGGCTAATACCCCCTGCCTTGGTTTTCCCAGAATAATTTTGCTGAAATCGGTTCTGTCGCAATGTCTCTGCAAATTGCAGCTCCCTTTCTGCCTCTGTGAGAGCAGATGGGAATTTTTAGGAAGCTAGCATTGCAGTGAGGAAACATCTGAATTCAGTCCTGCACATACATGTCTCCTTTAAACCGTGTCCAGGTTATTGCATGAAGGATCCCAAGGAAAATAGCAGAGAAGAAAGAATGACAGGGTGATAAATGGTGTGTGGCCACAGATGTTGACCATCTACCCGATTGTAGTCTTTTGTCAAGGTGGGGGAGGAGGTGTTTTCAAACAGCATGTATTGAGTTGGGAGTGGGGGGGGGTTTACAGTTATTCCCAACAGAAAATAAGTAGTCCTGGCTGATTACCTTTTCAATTGCCTTCTTTCTGGTTGTTTTATATTTTCTTCTTAAAATTTTGCATTCTTCAGAGGGAGGGAAATCACAGATGCTGGAGTGTTTTTTTTTTTTTTTAAATCACTGGCATTAGGTCAGTGATAATAATATAATAACAACAAGTATTATTATTGTTATTATTATTGTTAAAATTAATTCTTTAAAATTGCTTCTCAAGTGTTAACTCATGATTACAGTTTGCTGTTTATTGCTCAACCATGAGTTGGAGAAATATCTGTGGCTTAAATCTACACAAGTAAAGACACTGGATTATGTGATAAAGAGAATAAAATAGTATGGATTTCAGTTTATTGTACAGCATGTGATGCTACGGATTTTCACACAATACCTTTATCCAGGGGCGCATCTAAGGTATTTGGAACTGAGGGTGGATTTGTTGTTTTGGCACCCCACCGCCACCACTCCCCCAAATACACTGTGGGGAAAAACACCAACATTGCGAGAGCACACAGACTCGCCCGTTTGTAAAACTGTCAAATGGAACAAGCAATGAGGGGATCGGCAATCCCTCTATAAGACCCGCAATGGATAAATACAACCATTTACAGAGCACCAGTGCCATTCATGGCTCTCCCATAATGCACTGCTGCAGATATCTATTTTATGGAGTTACAGGGGATTGTAGACCCTCTGTGGGCAATGAGTTCAGGAGCTGTGGTGGGCGTATCTTTGTACTCTTTGTGCAGGTGTGCAGATAGGATAAAGCATGTAGTCTGACAATCTTGAATTTTCCATTCATAACACCAACGATAGGGAAAGGCCAATAAAATAGTAAGAAAAGTACGTAAAAATGCCAAATGCCTTCCTGTCGGAGGCATCACCTTTCTGCTACAAGTGCACATCAACAGAGCTACATGTATGTAGCGCAATACAGCTTCGATCCGGATTACCCTTCAGTCCAGGTAGACAGTACCCTAGCCCAGGAATTTGTCGACAGCGGTACTTTTACTTCAGTGCGACCCACACAACCCACCTGTTACTGATGCAAACAAGAGCTCTCTGAGGAGAGAGCCATGATAATTACAGCATTTTGCCTTTACCTGTTTTAGTCAGTCCAAAATTCCACTTGAATGCAATATTTTCAGTTCTCCACAAACAGTCATGCTTTTAAAGCCCTGGCACCCTCTTGCTGCAAGCCACCCAGGATGAATTGCCCAGCCCCCCCTTAGTACCCTAGTGCCTTTATCAGTTAAATGATAGAAGTTACTGCCTTGTTATTCAAAAGCTTCAAATAGAATGTAATATAAAATTGCTAACTGAATTATTGATAAATAAATTTTTAGGAAATGACCCAGTTTTTAAACCCAGATTTGCAAAACAGATGTTGTTTTAAGAAGCAACCGCATCTTGTTTTTAATCCGATTTCATTTTTTTCCATGTGCTAGGCCACCCTAACTGTTAGCGCAGCCAAAACAGCACTTTCCTCTCTGTTGCCAGTGGCAACCTGAGAGCGTAATGAGCCCTTACAACGCTCTGTGTTTTTTGTCTCGAAGAGAGGGATGTTAATGTATGCTTAGGACAAAGCATTAGGACTGGGGGCGGGTTGGCGATTTGCGTCAATACTGTGGGTACTGTGAGTCACGCATCCATGGGCCTGAAACGAGCCAAATTTTCACCAGTACCTTTCACTCATTGGCAAGACATCACTTCACCCTTAACCAAGCTAGAAATGACCTAGAGATCCAAGAGGTTTGCTATAAACTTGTGCGAAAGAATTATTTTTATTCCAGGATTGTTTTTACATCTGTTTCAACTGAATGATCTTTTTCACATTCTGTGGGTAGAGGTTGGACTTTATTTTTTTCCTCAGTTTTTGACAAAATTTTTTTTCTTTATGTGGTGCATTGCAGTGTGTTTAAGCTTAACCCTCCATTAATCATAAATAGCATTGTGGCTGAGGTCAGATTATCCTTTGTCTAAGTTTTCCATCCAGATTGTGGGTGGGACTTCCTTATTATATTCCTGTTTCGATCAGTCTGTTTAAAGGATACTTGTTTATTATTGGTCTGGTCCGCTACTGTATGTGTCACAATTTAACACCTTATGTAAGTGCTTTTATGCACAGGAAAGGTTGAATCTTCATATTCATTTCCATCCACGCATGAGTGTGGATTGTTAAACTTTTGGGTGTGTGTGACTGGTAAAAAAAGATGCAGTATAATTGGAAAGATTGGCTAGTCTGTTCATGTCGGATGATACATTCTTCCACAGTTCCACTAGTTGTCAGCAGGCTATGACTGAAATATGTTACCAAAATATCTCCCAAAACTTACTAGCTGAACTTCACAGAAAGAGATCACTTATTAATCTCTGATAGCAGGAATGGTTGTAGTAGAGGGAATTTCTATCTGCACGCTGGGAGAGGAACGTAGTCGCAACACCTGGGTGTTACTGCTTATTGTCCCTGTGGCCAACCTTCAGTACCCACCATTTCTATGAAATACAGTGGCACCCAGGTGCTCTAATATGGTGTACTATATGTTTTGTAAATTTCCGCCAAAAAGCCTAATTCATGATTTCTGAAAATCCATTACATTCCCCCCCCCCCCCCCCATGGTCTGTTTTTACATCTAAACTGTTCAAACCAGGGCAGCGCGATAAGTGACAAGTTTCACAAGTTTTTTTTTTTCTGTTTCTATTTTAAAAGATTGTAAACCACTGTTTTTTTTTCCACTGGGGAGTTTGGTGTCTCACATGAAATGAGTCTGGTGGAAAAATTCTCAACAAAGTTTCTCACTTCTACAGAAGACCGCAGTGACCCTTCTTTCTGCAGCTGTTATATTTCCATTGCGAATGATGTTCCTCCGCGTGCTCTGTCACACTTTATAAATGCAGTTACATGATGAAATGCAGTGGATTTCCACAAAGTTCTAAAACTGGGATTATGATGCTTTGCAGGAAATTCAAGGCAGTCTGGTACTGTGGGGGTAGGACTTACTGAAGCTGCTCCTGACTTAACCGCAGAAAAACCATTTGTAACTTTCACTTTCTGGCTACTCAGAATATTACAGGGAATTTCAGAGAGGGTTTTTATTCCCAACAACATCTCAGCAGCTAAGACGTTTTGTTTCCTTTTACGATTTCACAGTTTCAAATCTTCAATTCACACAAAATCTTTTAAAAAAAGACATCATACTGTATATTGAAACATTTTTCAATTACAGTGATGTGTTGATTCATTTTTAAGTTGTTGTGAATGGGCATCATTGCCTGGAACTCAAGTCGGATGAAAAGCAGAACAGGTAATAAAATCGGGGTAATGAGTAGCCACTGTTTTATCAGTAGGGACTGAGTGTCACATGGTAGGGATTTAGAAACAACAAAAGCTGGACCCTGGGCTAATTTTAAATAAAGTCACTGGCTTTAACATCATCCTTCCAGAGATTTACCAAGTCTTTTTAATTCGGAGTCAGTTGTCGCCTAGATGTGTTTAAAATATTTGAACATGTCAGCTTTTCAGGTTTCCTTCAGCTCAGGAGAGGGTGGTGAAGTTATATAGAGGATTTAGTGAGACTTGGGCAGGCCTGAGAGCTTAAGTGTGTGTATATCTGTCCTCACTGCAACACACCAGTGTTGTAGCTGTTGGCCAGTATTGTTTGTAAACATTTTGAGGAATTGTTAAAATTATTCCTTGGACAATATTCAGTATGTTTATGTGAGTCAGGTTACCAGGTAAGTTGGTCAAACCTTTAGTCTTAATTCACTGGCAGTGGTGGCAACTAAATTGATGCTCACAACCTAAGCAAGAGGCCTAGAGCAATGCAAATGCACTTATTTTACATTGCAGAGATGTTGGAACAAAGTGCTCAAGGGACAAAGGATTTCAATATGATCATCATGGCTTGAAAATTACTTAATATAAGCCTTGTTTCTTGCAACCAACCCTTACCTGTAAAAATTAGGGTTCCGCTATTATGGACTTTGAGTCCTTATGAGAACAGCACAAGACCCATCTAGTCTAACTGTGTACCAGGTAATGATTTACTGCCCTATCTTATCTGTATACTTTTCCTCAAAGGTACTACAAGTAGTAAAGTCCCATGGCTCGTAGAACATTTATGCTTACGTAGTAGCTAAAGCTTCAAACTTGCATATCATGGTTGCAATATCAAATGCATTAATTTTACATTTAATCAAAACAATCCTGTATTTAAATCCTTGTCATCTGTTCTCTAGATTGCTGCCACCCCACCAAAGACAAGACAAGTGCAATGCATGATTTAATGCAGTAGCAAGTCCATAGAGAACATCCATTTGAAATGAATTTACATTGTAAATTTTTCCTACAGAAAAGTTGAGAAAAAGGCAAATAAATACTTTTGCTTTTAAGCACTTAAGCTCCCTCCCTCTGGCTAAAGCAGATCAGAAATACTGGGGACTTTAAATATGATCTCTACTAGGCGGAAGTTAAGCAGAGCACATCAAATACAGATGTGTCCCAGAAGTCAATGTAGGACATCTTCAAGCAGGTGACATACAAACATCTGAGATCTGTTTTGACAGTTTGTACTTCTATATTTACAAATATGGGCTCAAGAACCAATTACAATGATTGATGGTGTCAGACACTGATCAGTTGGGGGAAAAGTTCATTGGCAAAGACATCATCCCAGGACGTTTCTGAACAGAGGGGGGAAGACATGTTGCTGAAGGGGGAGGGGGACTGCTCGTAGCCGGAGTCGCTGTACGCATCCAGATAGGAGTCGGGGCAGCCTGGGAGAGGAGAGGCTGGAAAAAGATCATCCACATTCATTCTGGAGATTACTGCCAATTCTTCTGGCTCATCTTTGACAGACACCATCTCCACTGCTTCTTCCAGCTTCACCTCAAGGCTGCCCACCTCCCCCTGATCCACACAGATAACCTCTTCCACAGGCCTAGTGTAGATGTGGTCAAAGTGAATCAGTTCATTAAGGGCTTCCAGCTTAACCGGTGCGGCCCCCACAGGCGCAGATGGGGTGGCGGGTACTGGGTCTGCCATGTCTGGGTCAAACTCCGGCAAGTCTTCGGCTTCTGGAGCACCACACTTGAGGAACAGTGCTGGGTCAAGGATGTCCAGAATGCGAAGCAGGACATCAGGCTGTATATTAAAATGAAGACCGTGAACCCGATGCTGCAAACACTTACAAAGCCAGAAAGTACACTTCTAGAATATCTCCGATGTTGTCCGGTCCCACACATACACCGAGCATCTGCCAAAGAAATGTCTGGGAGAAAACTGTCCGTGAAGCTGCCAGATGCAAACTCACCTCAGAGTCTGCAGGACCAGGACTGCAGTGGTCCATGTGGAACTCCTTGGCTTTGGGGACAGCTGGGCCTGCACCTGCTGCGGAGGCACACATAGCCTGAGTGCTGCGGACTCAGAAGACCCGGTCGCCAAATCCATGTCGCCCACACTGGCCTGCACAACCTGTACCTGAAATGGAAAAGGTGCAGCCATTTTAAAAAAAACAAGCACAAGTCCTACAGGGAGTCATCCCCATCCCTGAAATATAGTGTCGAGGTGTCACTTTTTACACATTAGTCCACGTACCTTTTCTTTAGATTCCAGCGTATCCAACCCCAGCCTCTGACGCAATTCTTCATTTTCTGTCAGCAGGCCATCCGTCTTCTCCCGTAGAAGTTCGTTCTCGATGTGGAGTTTCTGGTTCTGAAACAAAGGACGGGCAAGATCAAAGCAGATGTACATTTTCAGCAATACTTGCCGAGACTTAAAAGATCGAGTTGGAAAAAGATAACCTAGTTGAGAGGAATTGAGCCAAAATGTTCATTTCAACCTACGCAAGATAAGAATTACCTCCAACTCCAGTTCCAAAACTTGCTGCTCCAGCTCTCCCATTTTGGCCTTTTTCCTGTCTCTAGCTGTCTGAGCAGCTACCCTGTTCTTCAGCTTCCTACGGAAAAAAAAAAAGGCAGGAAACCGTGAATCACTCCTTGTTCCTGCTGGACTCGCTCGGCTTCAGCCATCTTGCCACGCTGGCAGCCCCTACAGCATGAGCGCTGTGTCAAGTGCAGCCCCGGCGGAGAGAAGAAACCCAAGGAACCCACGCGGTTCGGCCACGAATCACACCATTTTCGTACCAAAACACACACACGTTACATGTGACGCCGTCAAGCAAAACGAGCAGCACCGATGGCGCAGGTTAACACAGACCCGGCAGTATTTATTGCGCATGCGAGCGGGTAGCCAACCTTCGGAGCGCCTTCTCTTCGGGACTCAGGTGAGTGAGACGCTGTCTTTTGCGGACCGGCGCTCCGGATCCGTTCGAGTCCGAGTCCGACGACACCTGAGTCCTGGAGCTCGGCAGCATGACCGACACGGAGCGGCTGAGTCCCCCCTGACTCACAGCAACCTCTTTCCCCGAAACGAAAAGCACCGTTTGCGCTCCCCCCGTTTCCGCCACAACTACCATCTTATTAAGTTTTATTTTAATGTATTGCGCGGAATAACTTTAAACTTAATAACCGAACGCCGTAACTCAGCGTTCGTCCGACTTACGGAGGCGAATCCGCAGCCGAGCTGCTTGCGTTCTATTTCTACAGTCGTGGTGATATGTAATTGGGCGAAACAGCCCGCGACGCGTGAGGAAGCTAACGGGTGATTTGACGAGAAGTGGGTTGATTTGCATAGGAGGCGTTGCCACGGTATTTAGTGCCGAAGTCGAGCTGAGAAATGGGACGTCGTTTCCCTGCGCTGGTCAGCGGCGGCCGAACGTCACAGCTTGTCGTTGTCACCAAGTGGCCTTCAGCTTTTTTTGCACTTCCAGGCCGATGTAGCTAAAACGGTTTCGTGTTCTTGCGTCAGCTTGTTTTTCCCCACCATAACTTAAGATGCCATATAAAGTTTTCACTTGAAGCTTGCGTTAACACTTTTTTTTTGCATGCATTTTTATTGTAACAAATCTATTCCCTGTTCACATACATCAGCTGTAGTTCTGTCTGGGTGTTCTGTGTTTTTGGGCTTTACTTTATGGAAATTTTAAGAAATCCTTGAAATTGGATAATTTATGAATTGTGAATTATTCCATTCAACTTCCTATTAATTTTGTACTGGTATATTGGAAAAGAATATTAATTGGTTTTGTTTGCTTATTAAAATTATGAACTTGTAGAAACTGCCTTGCTGGACAGTAGAATAGCATCCTGTGTTACGTTGTGACCAAAGGTGATTGTTGATAGAAGTTTGGCTTTTCTTCTACAGTCCAACCCTTTATAACTGTAATTTCTTCGATTATGTGTGTCCATCCGGCTTATCTGTTACTGCATAGAATGGACCTTGTTTTAACAGGAGGGTTTAGCAGAGAAGTTTCTCATTCATGCAGGAGAAGTCTGAGTTCAAATAAAAATTATTTGAATTTCTTTCAGGTGTTAGAAATGCATGTTTGTGGAACCTAGAGCCCAGCAGTTCCACCTCACGCCTAGGTCAATATTGACACATTCGTAGAAGGACGGAAAGCAGGATGTAGTTGTACTTCACATCTTCATGGTGGACAAGATTCACTTCATAATGTGTTAAGAGGTCACCGAGTTTTCTCACCAATGTCCTGAAAATTGTTTTGGGACCCCATGGCGGTAGGAAGGGAATAATGAAAAAGAAGTAAATGCTGGCCAAGCAATTACCCAGGGTTTCATCATCTTGTGAAGTGAATATGCTTTTACCCTCTTCAAAAATATTTCTCAGTGTAGCCTTCAAAAATGTCATCAGAATAATGAACACTTGAACCTGAGGAGGCAACATGATTCTGTTTTCCCAAACACACATCTCTGTGAGGGTTGACATGTTGAGCTGTTTTTTCAGAATCTTCCTGATCCTGAAAAACCTCTATATAGAATATATGGTTCCATTATTATTATATAACTATTATTGAGTTGTTTTTGTACCTGAAACCACATTTGTGTTTGTTAACCTGATTGAGGTTGTGTTTGTCTGATTATCTCAATGGCTGGTGACCCTCTCTGTAATAGAAGATTTCAGTAGGTATTTAGAAAAATTGCATGGTTAAGAAATACATCTGTAGTTAATAGTGATTTTAGAGATATGGATATTTAATTTATATATGTTTAAGATATGGACATTTTTTGACTCAGAGGATCTATGTGGGATCCCTGTGAAGGCAAAAGTACATGCAGGGGATTTCCCTGTTGTGAAGCAAAATACTACTCATACCATATAAAATGGTGAATAATCACAAGGCCGGTGGTGCCTTTGCATAGCAGTTTTTGAGGACCACAACTTGACAAATGGCCTGAAAGTCTGGACCAGCCCCTCTTCACCACACTGAGCTTGAGATGTGTTTCTTAATAGGACTCACACATTATTTACAGCAATCAGCCACAATATTAAAACCACTGACAGGTGAAGTGAATTACATTGATTCTCATTACAGTGGCACCTGTCAAGGGGTGGTGGGGGGCATATTAGGCACCAAGTGAACAGTCAGGTATTGAAGTTGAGGTGTTGAAAGTAGGAAAAATGGGTAAGGATCTGACTGACTTTGACATGGGCCAACTTGTGACGACTGGGTCAGAGCATCTCCAAAATACTGGCAGGTCTTGTGGGGTGTTTCTGGTACATAGTAGTTTGTACCTAAGTAGTGGTCTAAGGAAGGACAATCGGTGAACTAGTGACAGAGTCATGGGTGCCCAAGGGTCACTGAGAACGAGGCACTGGAGTTGAAGCTACATTTTGTGTGTGTGTGTGAGAGAGAGACACAGCAATATTCAGTTATTCAGTCCACCATTCAACCCATTTATATTCAGGGAAAGAGCAAGACAAATGTTGTGCATATGTTTTTTTGCAGCTCTGCTCATTTGCAGCAGGGTCAGTAGATCATGGTTCCCATGTGGTCTGCCAGGTGGTACCATATACTATCACAGTTATGGAAACTAAACTTCATTCCATAGGGAATTTCAGTTATTCAGTGTCAACAGTCTGGGTGGAGGATCATGCATTGTGGGGCTTGGTTTTTTAGGTCTTTCATTTATTCACATAACACTTTTTCCATGACTATTTTCTTCATACACAGCACACAAGTACTGGCATACAAAACAGTCTGACAGCAAATAAGATAATGCTAACAGATGGTGTGATGGCAATTTCTGGAGACCAGCAGAGCAGCAGATCTGGAAGAAGGGCATGTTGGAGACCTTTCTGTAAAAGACTTGGGGGGGGTTATCCATCACATTGGAGCCAAAACCAAGAACCTACAGGCTTTGAAGTTGAGACCTATTGTGTGTGAATTATAGATGGAAGAATGTCCTTGTTTGGGTGTTCAGAGTGACTAGGTCCTACAGGCATCAGGGTGTAGGCCCTTTGCCCTTCTTGACCACCATATCTAGTCTTGAATTTGCTTTGCAAGGGGATCACTTTGTTTTAATTGCATTCTGAACCAAATATCAGCTATTTCCACAATCTCAAGCTGAAATCTGACTAGACACAACTTTAAATGTTTAGCTTTATGTATATAACATTTTGCACACCAGAACTGCATCTTAATATAGAGACAAACTGTTTTCTTTAGGAGGAAAATGAAAATATGCACATCATACATCTTAAACATGACTATTTATTGGTGCTCATTTCTGACTCGACCACATATGTCAAAAAAGCAAGCTGCTTTGTCTGTATTTTTAGGACATATAAGTTAATTGAATACTACAATTGTAACATCATTCCGGTGAGAAATTTAATATTTGAGGCCTGGAGCTGCAGCACATTGCCACAAGCACATGGCTTATAGTTGACCACTGCTGCAAAGAGGAATTTTATAGAAAGGTCTTTAGTGTTTCTGTGTGTTTTTGGGCTGGCTCCTCCTAGCCAATTGGAAGAGTCAGCCAGCTAAGGCCTCTAACAACCAAGGAAACCTGAAGAAGGGAGAGAGGAAGGTGGAGGTCTGTGCCAGAAGGTTGTTTGGTTCATTTCTCCAGTGTTAGCTGGTGAATGCTTGTAATTGTGAAGCAAATGCCAGAAGAGTTGTACTTTTTTATTTAAAGGGTGGTTTGTTTGTTTCATTGGCTTAGCTGAGCCCTGGAGAAAGGGCTTGACAATTGCGTTGCACTACTAATGCTCAGGTTTATGTTCTTTTCTGGTTGGATCAATTCTCTCTTCAATCTGTTACGTCCCAGCCCTAGACTGGGCTGTAACAGTTACCTAGCCAGCAGTGGTATCTTGAAGTCACTAAAGTCAACAAAGATACTGTTTAGCTGTATGGCTCAGAGCAAACAGTGTACAGGGTGATCAAGAGGGGATGCTTGGGATAGGGCCTAGCATCCTGCAGCTGGATAACCTTGTGTCTGAGTTTTCTTTCCACAACAAGCCTGTCTCCCAATCCACAAAGCTCTGCACCCTTCAACTATGGGGTTATTGCCAACAGCGGGACTCCCAGTTTTGGAACTCAAATCATTTCCCTTTTACCAGGTTCCAAACAGCAGTGCTTCAGTCTCGGCCCACAAAAACAGGTTTTGACTTGTGTTTAGTGTGAACATAGCAGCTGCATGAGTTGTACACCCAGCCCCTTTGGCTTGGTGCATGATGTCCTTCCTTTCAGTTGGGTAATACTGCAAGGCCCATGTTCTGTCTGCTGAAATGCTAAAACCTGCTGTAGTGTTTACTGCCGAATGTCCTCAGGGGAGTTGTTTGTCAGCAAAGGATCTTTACATATGATTTTCATTCTTCCTGATGGGATAGAGACCACTTCACCTCATTTCAAATGCTTTGCCATGATCAGTTCATCCATTGACACTGTGTAGAGGGGTAGTGAAAGCATTAAAGACAGACCTGTGACCAGAAGAGGGTAACATTCAGTGATTACCAGTTACTTGGGTTCCTTTTGATTATTACTCCCCCTTGTTGGAGCCACTAACATTATTTTAGCAAGGGCTTCTGTCCTGTACCATCTTCTCTAGTTGGTTCCAGATTTGGTTTTGTCAGCTTTAAGCTCACATCACCGGGTGGTCTTTGGCCCTTTCTCTTCTTGCCTCGGTTTGTCCATGTCTTTTGATATTTGTTGACTTTTGATGTGTATACCCAATCCTGCTGCATTTTCTTTTGTCTTATACTGGAAATTGGTAGGTTCTCTGCCAAAAACTTAATTTGATGGTATCTGGCCAGGGGATCTGAAGGGGTTTGCTTAGACATATTGACAAATGTCTGCACTTTTTGAATAGCTCCTTTTCCTGATGTTCAGCTGAAGGAAGGCTGCTGTTGCCTTGTCGGTCCTTGACTCGATGACAGTGTTAAACTCACCATGTTTGTCTGTAACCAACATGTAAGGTAAATCTTTTTACCTTTTCTAGAGGTGTTCCATGCTGTGCAGCTTGCTTAGTCCTGGCAAAGTTGATGTTAATGTTCTTGTTTTTGACTTTGCAGATGATGAGGCCACGCTTGCTGACATGGCTGCAGGTATCTTGGTCTTGTATTTGTTATTGGCTAAGAGGATAAGAATGCTAGATAATAAGTGAAGTCCCGGTCTTTAAGTTGGGTCCACAGTGAAACCTAAATTCCATTTCTCCAGTAGTTGGAGGTTGTTTGCAAGCAGGGACAAGGACATCCTTGTCTCATCTGTCTTTATGTGGAAGCTGTTGGTGAGCTGTCCTGCACAAGGTCCCACCGTGGACATTTTTGGTCTGCCATTTTTGGAACTGTTCTGCCTTGAGTGTAATGATCTGGTCTATGCAAGGTGCATTTTGCCAGAAACCTGCCTTTTTGTCTCTAAGCTTTGGGTCAGCAGTATTTCATGATGTTCCTTGTGGTAGTTATCCTGTCATGTATCTGTTACTGATTTATCAAATTGGTCTCTGAAGGTGACTGCTGTCATCCCTGTAGTTACCTGCAGTTTTTTTTTTTCGCCTACATTACTTGTGCTGCCCAGTAACTTATTGCATTCTGCTCTTTCTAAGGTGCTTGTAAGTCCATTTCTTATGTGGAGCCATTATTGCTATTCATTTGACAATTTTATGATCAGGTAGCTAAAATTTGCTCAAGAGCCTTAGCTATGGTAACTTGAGCAATTCTGACTTGTATGGAACACAGACGGTGTGTAAATGAAAGACATTTCGGATTCTGTGTGAGCTCAAAACTGAAGGCTGTGAGCGGTTCAGTGTTTTCTGTCAAGCCCCCTCGTGTGTGCATGCGCACACTGTCTGGCAGCGTTTCGATCGTCTGATAAGCCCCCCTTTGTTTGCAGAAGTGCTGAAACTGCACTGTTATTGTTGCTGAGAGCATTGTGCTGTGTTCTGCCCTCTCCGTCCTCAAACACAACAACACTGGCAGACATGGAAGGGTGGAGATGCAAACAAGTCTTGCTACTGTTTGACAGTTTGAGGTTTTTTTGTTTGTTTGTTTTTTTAAATTTCTTGCAGCTCAGTCTAAGATGCTTTAGTGGTGTATAAAAAAGACGTTTTGGACAAAATGTGTTGCATATCAAAGTCTATTACATAAACAAGGCAGTAGGTGGTGTGGTGGTTAGAGCCATTGCTGTCCACTTGCAAGGCCTAAGGTTCCCATCCCACCACCTGCTGTTGTGGTTAAAATGACCCAGCTGGGTAAATGAATAACTTCAAATATCTTGGTATACAAACAAGTGTAAGTTTGGAGAAAGGCATAAGCTAAATACAGCAAATGAGTGGTAATACTTTGGAGCTTGAGAAAGGATGGAACAGTTGAATGTGGTCTAACTTGACACCAATAAAGCTGACTTGCTTTACAAATGCTTAGTACAATAAGTTGAACTTTCCCTTGAATTCCTCCTGTAGGACAGTTCGGACTATAATAATATTAGAGCTGCACAGGCAATACGAAGACCAAAAGGCAAAATCTCGATGTAGCGAAGAAGCTGTAGCTAGAGTTCAGATGGCTGTACCCCTTAAATTTTATTTTTTGCTCCATATTAAAATTGACATAGGCACTCATTATTATAACAGCTGGTAACTTGCTTGCAGGCTTTGTGGTGTAGTGAATATTGAACTGCAAGTTGTATGGATGTATTAAGTGTCTGTTCACTTGCAGCCACGGTAGAGCGGTGAGCTACTTGAAAAAGCATCTTTTGTGCGCTCCCATCTAACGTTTGTACTGTAAGCATTGACTGCCACCTGCTGGAGCCACTGCTGTACTGCCTGCGTGATGAGTTCTGCTCAAAGGCCTGCTGTCCTCCCATACAGTTAGGATGAGGCAGAGTCAGGATCACGTTTGCATGTTTACTCTTTGGTCATATTTAGTTTCTGTTTGTCATGACCCAGTGCTGTCCATCCCTTGTCATTACTTGCTTTGTCCTGTCATTGTCACAGTGGCCCATCGCCTGTCCTGGAACCACAGACCATGAGTCTAAACCCTGGATGGGATGCCAGTCTAGTGTGGGGTGGACACACACACACTCTCTCTGTAGGCAATTTAGGGTGATCGGGTAACTTGGAATACAAGTCTTTGGACTTTGGGAGGAAACTTGCACAGATTGAGCTGGATTCAAACCCACAGCTGGCACAGCCCATGGCCCAGTGCAGTACATAGAACTTTGTATTCCAAAGTGTGTAGTTTATGTACAGATTTAAAAAAAAAAAAAAACATTGGTGAGAAATCTGTTAGTATATGGGTTGCAAGTTTTGGTTATGATTTTGTCGTGTGAAGTTTTCAATATTAACTGAATTCTAATTAGGTTGTTGCTGTAAGACAATATCATAATTCAGGACAAATCACACACAAGCACTGATACTTGTTGGTCTAACATCCATGAAATCTTGTGTGAATATGAAACTGAATATCTACCAGAAGTGGTCAAAGGGTCAGCAGAGGAATTAAAAAGTTATAACTAGAATTTCTGCATCAGGATTAAAAGAAAGCTTTGTCCTGCTCACAAATTTAGATCACGCTGTGAACTTTCTGTGTTTGCCTGGTTTTGGGGACAGTATCATATGAGCCCTGCTTTTCTCATCAAATAAAACACACATCCTGGCATCCAGTCACAAGACTTCTCAGAAATTCTCTTGCGCTATGTTGTTCTCGGAAGGGTTTGGTCACATTGGTTAAAACAAAGGAACCCAAAATGTGCTGCTTTGTACCCTCTTTTGCAGCGGTAGGGTGTAAAAAGGGTGGGGGGAACTGAGATTAGTTTTATAGGGGTACCCCAAAATAATTAAATTTGCAGAATAAAGTGCAGTGTCATCGGTTCCTCATCTTTGAACTCAGTTTTGCCATTCAGATTTGCTCAAAATGGGTGTGACAGCTTGGCTGTGGGTTTGCCTTCCCTGACATTTTTGCTCATTCCCTGTTTAAGTGTTTTTGCCAGTAGTGTCTCAATCATGGACTGCATTTTGATTTCTGTTGTAATGCTGAAATCGGTCTCTGGTAAATGTGTAAATAGAGTTGCTGCAAAATGCATAAAAAAAGACTGAATTTAAAAGTAAACTTAACACTTTTTTAGAACAGCTCATTGTAGTATTTTGTGTGGAAGTCTATGCTATGATTAAGTAAAATGGCAGTAACACTATTAATGGAATTAATGGCAATTCTTTTTATTGGATTGTGACATGGAATCATTGATGTAGAAATGAATTTTGGAAGTTATTATACATAAATTTGAAATGATAGAATAGCATCTCAGTTTTATTCTAAAATAATATTGAATCCGATGACAGCACTAATGTGGCCACGTTCATGTTTATGTACGTTAATAAAGGGGTTTATGGGTTGAAAGTTATTAGGTGCAGACGTCAAACCAAATTTTTAAAAGGGCTGCTACACAATTATGATCGATCTATACGTGAACCCTTGGGACCAACCATTGTGCTCCAGCTCCCATGAGGAGACCCATGTGCACGTGGGATGGTGCGTGAGTGCTGGGGACATTTGGGGTTTTTTTTTTTGGACTTAGTGGGGTGGGGAGGTTACAACCGAACGCCGATGCCTGACCCTCGGACCCGCGCCGTGGCCGCCGTCACAGTCCGCTGAACCGGCTGGCCCTCATCATTAGACACAAAAAACCTTCCCCTGCCACACAGTGGGAAACAACTAATTGTTGGCAAATTTAATTGGGTGTTTATTCTGGCAAGTGGCAGCTGCAGGGTGCATGAAAGCGTATAGGATGGCCCTTTGTGGCTGTCCCCAAGTCCCCCCTCCCTAGTTGGCGGGTCCCAGCCACTGCACAACATGTACGTGTAACAAACGCACAAAAGAGCAATTAGGCAAGTGCGTGGCTTTCAGCAGGTCTGCAGGACATTAGCGCCCATTTTATCTGCTTATCAAACACCTTTCTGCAAAGGAACGTTCACAGGTGACTTTTTTTGGGATGTTCCCTTTCGCTGTACTCTATTTTTAAAGTGATTTTTGGATGCAGTTGCTCAAGGGTAGAAAGAATGAAGGTGATAACTTAGAATTTTTGAAGACGTGCAGCGCTTCTGGTATTTCCGGTGTCGAGAGGCGTCGGGGAGAGAATGACAAGGTAGAGCGGGAGTCGGGCTTTACTCTTGAGTGACATTTCGAATTATTACGCTGACACATGGCTGAGGTTGCGCTTAATGTAGAGATTAATTTACTAGCTTGTTTGTACACGGTTTTGTCTTTTTTCAAGTCGCGTACGTGAAATTTGGCACACAAGTAAGTTGGGTTTTTGAATAGTGACACACACGCTGCTGAACACGTGTACTTTCAGGCAGTTCCCAGCTTTGTCAAGTATCAAGATTAAGACAAATGAACCGCTACTGACAGGTGCACGCACGCTAGGAGGTGTGACAGAAGGACCTGAATTGGTGACAGGGAGGGATAAGAAATGATATAGGCCATTACTAATGGATAGTAGGATATTAATAATGTAAGGGTAATAAGGTTTGATGATATTTTTGCACTTTTCTCCTTTCCATCTTTTAAACTCTGGGTTTGCCTGTTTAATATGGAATATGAAACCACCAACATTTTGAGTGTATGGTTACATTTGTGAAGGTGTTGTACAGTCTTTTAAAGGCCTTTCATCCTTATTAGCAATGTAAGGAAGTACCATTTTATCTGGACTGTGTATAAAATTCAGCACTTAATACCTTTTGAGGACCAAAGCAAAGTGTTTCGGAATTATGTTCCAGAGTGTGTTATTAAATGTACATTGACTAAAATGTGGGTCAGGCAAATCCGTAGCATGGGGGTTTTGGCTATGATTTTATCCCACAAATCCTTCAAGATGAACCAAATTGTGTCATTTAGCTTGTTGCTATGTGATATGAATTAAAATGCAATGAAATATAAATCTTGGACACAGGGAAGGGGTGACAGTTAAATGGATAGGTGTAGGCCACAAATTGCACCTGAGCACTTCAGAGCATCCTGCATCCGTAAAATAGTGCCTGTGACGCAGCCAATGGTTAAACAGAGAAAGGAATTCAGAGAGAAGTACTCAAGTGGAAAATAATGTAATATTTCAGTTTGCTGTTCAATGTCCCAGAGTTAAGCTAGGCCATAGATCTGTTGAGTCTGTTGCTCCCGATTTAACCTCATAACAGAAGTCATCCGTGGACCCCGTCCATTATGACAAGCCCGTGCCACATTATTTGCTTCTGACATTATTTAAACTTGTTTAGGTGTGGCCAATAGGTGGCAAAGCAGTTAGAGCTGCTACTGTGTCCTTAGATGAGCCAGAATTGAACTTTGATCGCATGAGCAAGATGCATGCCTGCAGTTGTTCCTGTAAGAATTACCCTGCTGTATAAATTGTTAAATTATTGCCATTAAGTGAACACGAACTCATTTTGGTGCAGCTGATGCTTTTTTAAAAAAAATTTTTCTTAAAATATTACTTACTGACATCGCTGGGCTTTACTGGAGTCTGAGCCACACAGATAATACCGTACATTTAAATTCTTAACCATCAACAATCCCACCTACAATCTCAGTCTATGAATGTTATAAATATTGTATGTTCACTCTGTGACCGCAAAACATACAAGTATTGCAGTACTGGATTACAGTCCCCTGCTGTTTTTGTTCCTACCACACTTGCGCTGTCAAATACTTTTTGAGGAGCTCCCAGGGGAGGGTTTTGTCATATATTTGAGTTTGCTATTCTTTCAGTGACTAATAATGGTGCGCCATGTCCTGTAGGTGTCGCAGGTGGGTTTCCTTTGGGTGCTCTGGTTTCCTCCCACACCCCAAAAAAGTTTCAGGTCAATTCAAGGCTCTAAATTGCTATGTGTGTGTGTGTCACTGCTCTGCTGTATAACTGGGTGAATAGCTGTAGGCAGTGCAGCTCAGTGTACCTAGAACTGTAAATCACCTTAGGCACAATAGTAGGCAAAAAAAAACATTTTATGTATGACTTTGGAGAAAAGAGTGTGCTAAATGAATGTAAATATTAATTTCAGTTACGGACACGCTGTACATGCTATACGTTGCTGCCTGGTCCTATTTTCAGTTCTGCCAAGTTGCTTGGAAAAGACTGGTGCCATATTACTCAAATAATCCAGTAGCTCTGTCTTTTTTTTTTTTTTTTTTTTTCCTTTTCTTTTCCAGGCTGATAAACATTTCAGTGCCGGCCTGCCAACTTAACATTTCAAACATCAGATTAGAGCTATTACTTATGGTAAGAAATCCATTATCTGGCAGCCAGGTGATTCGCACAGAGCTAAGCTTAGAGGGTAAGAAGGGCGCGGAGGGGATGGGAGACAGTGACGGTGCTGGAGCAGAGGAGCATGCAGGAACATGCCTGGCGGCAGCAGTGACCACGGACGAGAGTTGTTCCGTCCCGCACAGGGCCACCCAAGCATCCTTTCCCTGGTCGCTCTCTTCATCCTCACACATTTGTATCCATGTAGTGCAGTCAAGCACAAAGTACAGCTATTAAGGAGCTGGTGTCTTTTTTTATAATAAAATTTTAAAAAAAAGCTTTTCACTAACCTGATGCTTTTCTCCAAAGTGCCATTAAATAGGCTGTTTACATTGAGGTATCCACTTAGTATAAGTACATTTGAACCCAAGATGTTATTTCTAAGTGTTTAGTGGTGAACGTGCATGGAATTTCATGTTGCGGTGCTTTTCTCCCTTTAAACTGGAGTACAACAACAGCTCTGCAGCAGAGTCTGTAATCTTGTAATACTGCTGGTGTCCCCTCTTGTAAAAGAAACTGCAGCAGCAGGTAGTTTAAAAAAAGTGTTGTCAGCTGTTGATTTTCATTTTGAGGGTCCAGGTTCAAATCCCACCTGACTGAGGTACCCTTGAGTGACGTACTTACCCTGAATTGGTATGACCCTATTGCTTAAATGTGTAAATACATGGCTTAATGCTGCAGGTCCCTTCTGAGAAGATTTAGTACGATAAACCAAGGCTAGAAACTGCCATGTTCCTGTCCACAGTTTAACAGACAGCGGTTATCACTGTACCGCCATCTAGTGTGGAGTTAAGGTTATTTCTGAAGTGTGGGCGTATCGTGCATGTGTACAAACAAAACTGTAGTGTTTTATGCTGCCTGGAAGATTTCTCATATACTTTGGTAAATAGATTGTGTTTGGGGCTTCCCGAGTTAGCTGGTTTCTTGAACGCAGTTCATGTCTCCTTAAGGCTTTAGCTGCAGTTCTGAATGAATGCCTAAATGAGAAGGTAAAGCTGCAAGTCTGAGAAGTGCTGGCTGAGCAGCAAAAATGAGCAAAGGCACAAAGTTGAGGGCTGTTGCTCTGTTCTTGTAGGATTTTATCTGTCCTTGGCTGCCACAAAGCAGCCGGTGCCCCACCCCACTAGAAAACATCTTCTGTGTGAAGCCCCCACTTCATTCCCCTGGTGGCAGCTGTCAAAGCTATGCATTATGGCCTATTAAAATAACTCCCCATAATCTACACTTCAAAGCCCAATACCGGCCCTGGGGAAAAAATGTCTGCCTAGGGTGGGGTGACCTCTGACAGAATAATATTTCAGCTCTCAGATCCCGAATAAATGAACAAAGTGAAAAGTGTGGCGTTTTGTAAGGGGGGAAAAAAGGCAGTGGAACTTAAATGTCCTCCTTATGGTACACGGTAGCCTGGAATTTATGTGGAATTTAAATACAACTTTAACTAAAAATGGGCTTTTAAGCCAGAATCGGTACGATACCTTTGTTCCATTCACTTGCGTTTACTCTGTGTGGTAGTTTAATGGATGTAAAGAATACCGGTCCTGTGCACTGTTGAATGCCTCCTGCTTGCTGAAGAAGTTGATAGATTCTTCCTCCATCGCAACGTTGCACTTTAGTGGTGAGGTGATGACGGAAGCCGTGTTCGCCTTCATGGGCCCCGAGAATGAATCTCTGCAGCCCATTATTACATAAAGCAATTAGGGGGCCAAGGAGAGGGGACAGAACCCCCCAAGCGGGGATGTTTTTGGCATGATGGGGATCACCGGCCTCCAAACGGCACAGAAAAGGGACTCGGAAAGACAAGCTATTTGCAGAGAGTGAGGATCCCTCTCAGCGAAAAATGGCTTGCAGTTGTACACCTAAGATGATGGCTGTAGTACTTGCCGCTGTGCTGAGATGCATCTGAGATTCTCGGCGATCAGGACATCGTGCATAGGAGTGGCGTCAACTACAAAAATAAGAATTTGTGGTAGCAAGCGTAAAACCGTATACAATACACAAGATGGACTAGTGCCGCTGCCAACTTGACTACCTTTAAATCAACCGATCCTGCAAATAGGACAGGATGTCAGAATGACAAAAGACAAAACTAAGAAAAACAAGAATTCCCCCAAAAGAGACCCATTCCATCTTGTGTTGCCACGCATTGTTGGATTTCTACTCATCGTCCCTCCGGAGCCGTGTGTCGCTTCACATTCTCCAGTCACAAACCAAATAACGAAAGGAATATTTTTATTAAAAATGATGCAAGGTCACTTTTATCAGTGCGATCGCTTTCAGTAGTCCGTGGTGTCAAATTGTCCACTTTCAGCATCGGTTATAAACTTTGAACAGGCAACAGCCACCTTGTTGCAGTAAAGAGCCCTACAAGCAGCCCTTTTAGTTCCAAAGCCACCCACAATGACAGTTGGAGCACAGAAGGTGTTGTATATGGGGTACCATTATGGGCATGAGCGGATTCCCATTTTCCGCTGGTAAACTTTGCAAAATACAGCAACGGAGGAGCTATGACAGAATCTATCATTTAGTCAGCGCAGCTGTAACTTCTCTGTGCTCCAGCATGTCCCCATCTCTCTCCTCCTAACCCCTCTGCATTTTCCATGGAGCGATGCACCAAATTCCTTTAAAAGACAAGAAAAAACAAGATTATGAAAACATCATGTTTTAATCAGTTATATTGTTTGCTCTTAGTGTGGGACTCTTCTCACCAAGGTTGAGGGGAACTTTGTTCGGGGAAAATTGCACGAGGCCACCGCAGCATGACGCACCCTAACAAAGTGGCAAAGACGGTGGTACAGCACTGCCGGTAAATAAACAAGCACATTTAGATGAGCATAAAAGAATAAACAAAAGCAAATGAAAAGAAAGGGTGGTGCAGACAGAAATAAAAGCAGCACAGCAGATTTCGCCAAGAAGAGGATTTCAAAGCACTGCGCAGAGCACAAGAAAGAGTAGAAGATAAAAATAAATGATTCCACCGTGCAGCAAAACTACGTAAAAGGGGCGACAACAGACTACGTAACTGCTTAGCCAATTTACAATTCGGTTTAAGATCAGGCAAAAAGTGTAATATTAAAGATCACTTTACATGAAAACAAAGGCCTGGCAGAGCCAAACAGAAGCGATCGTGTCGACCGGCGCTTTCGAAAACCAGCAGATTGGCTGAGAAGGACTGACAATAAGATTTGAGCAATGAGTCTCTGCTCAGTTTACTGCAGGCTGCAGAGAAGGTGAGCTTTTTCACTCCAGAGAGATTAGGCTCAACGCTGTTTATAATACTGTGCCGCTGACACGCTTTAGTCATGGATCAAACGCCAGGGAGACATGTGTTGTGAAAACGTGCCATGTTTCTGATGTCACGTCTAAGAGGGAGAAACAGAACCGGCTTATGTTGTCCACAGATGAATGTCGTACTTGGTATGAGAATTGGCCACTGAAAATGAAGTGGGACCCATAATTTTTCCCTGCTTTGTTTTGGAAACATGTTTACCTCCAGTAATGTGAAATGTGACCATTTCCGTCTGCGTTTGTGTGCCCTGTTTGTGTTTCGCCTGCTAAATTGCCGATTTGAGTCTTGTGCTGCTATTCTGGCCTTACCTCTACGTTCAGTGAAAAGGCAGTCAAATAACATGCGCAAAAGAATTGCCGTGTTGCTGAAATCACATGGCGACCCTTAAAGTGTGAATCGCTGAAAAGCGTCCCATCGACCTGAAATGCATTGTGCTGAGAATAAAATGGGACCACAACCAATAGGGTTGGAAAAACTGAAGGGCTGTAGGCTTGCTAAAATATTATATAAAATATATTAAAACAATGTTTCTGTGTCTTTTGCAAAATGTGGCAAGCCTCAAACCCCCACTAAACAAGAATGAAAAAAATATATATCTTCTACTTATTCTTAACTATGAGTTCTACACCTGTCAGCATTTACTGTAGTATTTAAGGCTGTTGCATGGCAACATGAAGGTTATTGCGTATTAATTTCAGTCCTGCTGTAGTGCTATTAAATTGCCCTGTTTAAAAACATTGGTGAATCATTTTAGAGTTCGTTTTATAATACTTTAGATCTCAGATAATAATACAATACTGAGCTTACTGAGTTTCAGGTCTGACTGACCTCTTGCATGCTGCTTATTAAAATATCTGATATTTCAATTGCCATCACTAATAATTTATAGTGTTGTTATTGCAAGCACCGTGGCATTCACCCTCTCACTAGTGGCAATGAGAGCCTCCCTTAATCTGCTTTATGAGAGCAATAGCCAAATGCATCACCACACAGTGTGATGTGGAGGTGAAAATACAGCGCTTGTGCTCTGGGTTTGCTGTGCCTGGGATTTAGGCCCTGGAAATCTCCTGGAACTGTTACAAAGGGTAAGAAAAGTGAAGTGATGGGAGTTCCTGATTAAACAATTCTTCCAGTGGCCTGGAAGAGCACATTTTTGGGTGGTGCTGGAAGAGAGGGTGTTTGGAAAAGTCCATGTGGGTCTTTGCTGTAGAGAGGAGTGCAGAGGAGCAGTGCTGTGTCCCACCACGAGGGAGCAGCATGGATAAAGAAACAAACTTGCTTACTATTTAATAACCGCCACCTTTGGGAGGAAAAAATAAAACGATAGGAATTTAAGTCCTGCTGTGTCTCAAACATTTTTGATGAAATTATCATGAATTATTCCGTGATGCCTTCGAGACCTCAGCCTTCAAGCACAGGGGATTAAAGCAGCATACATGGAAGCACTTTTGTTAGTTTCTGCTCCGTGTTGTTGAAAGGCGAGATTGGCTCATGGAAGGCGTATGCATACCTACTGCTTTTGGACTTGTCTAGAGGAGATCAAAATTGTGATTATGAGTATAATCTAAAGAGAATGTAGACGGAATCTACATATAATCCAGTACTGTCCCAAAAGGAAGGGCAGGGCAGTGTTTGAAGTTGGCTGGGACTCAACAGTACACAGTAGCAGCTCTTCTGTTATGCATTTTGCACTCCTGGGATGTTTCTCTCCCACAATCCCGGTGCTCTTTTCTGTCCCCGGTCATCCAGAATCTCTGTTTGAGTTGCTTTCTCAGCAAAGACTGCTTTTGTACATGGTGACTATTCGTAGCAGCCCTCCTAGCCACATTTCATTACCCAGTGTGCACCAAGTTGCCCTGTAAGTTTGATCAGCCACCACTTCCCTATTGTTTGTTTGAAATTTGTGTCCCCTTTCTCAAGGAAATATATTTTGTGAACATTAGCAATATTTTATGGTACATTTTATTTAAAATGTAATACTTAATTGTTTGCTGAATTGCACCAACATGCTCACCAACATGTCTGTAACAGCAGCAGTGATACTTCTTATTCTCATTGTGCCGAAGGCTATGGGTACCATAGCTAACATCCCTAACACTGGGGTGGGCAACTTGTTTACTGCCCCTTAGCTGCACAAATACAGACCATACATATTTGTCAACAAGAAGACAGTGACCGTGAGCTGGTGACTGGGTTGCAGCTGGACAACAGCCGGTGTCTTACGTTTTAATCCACAGAACAGGCAGAACATAAAATAGATACAAAACAAGAAGAGTTCAGCCATATTTATAATGGTAAAACTTCCCCCACCCATATGACATACTACAAACCAATCTGCCTGCCTCCCCAACATGAATGACCAAGGAACCTCACACCGCTGTAAAACATGTATGCAGCTGCCATTGTTGGACAGTAAAATAAAGTGACTCCAGCTTCTTGCTTAATGAAACAAGGTGCACGACTCACAATGTTGCTTTCCCACGAGCAGATTATTGGCGAGCTGGCCCCATACTGCTGAAACTGCTCCATGTTGCCCATACAGGCCAATGGATGGGGGGGTGGGGGTTATACCTTACCAACCCTCTGAATGCTGATGAACATGTTCTGAAGTCTCCCTGCTGCTGACATCACTCCCTTATTTCTCTGTTCTTGCATGTTCTTCTCTTGCTAACAGATAATCCAGTTAAGCAAGATTCTACCATGAATCACTTATGCTTCGAGGAGCTTTACACATTTAGGGTATATTTAACTGTGTTAAAGGCACTAACACACCTTACGTAATGTTCTACACACCTATCCCATATGGTGCAGAAGGGGACATAGTGGTTAGAACTGCCTCCTTATAAGGGTCCAAGTTGAACCCCAACCCTCTTTTCCTACTCATGAACAAAGTATTTACCCTGAACTGATCCAGTAAACCCTATGTCTCTTGTTAGATAGATGGTGGGGGAAGTTATCCGGTGTGTTTCCAGGCAAGGGGTCGGGCAGTCAGTATGGAGCCTTTTGACTCTTTGAACGTCACTCTGGAGTCAGCTCTTAGTCGACAGGATGTGATGCTTCAGCCGAGAACGATGCACTGTGGGCATTGGCACTGTGGGACCGGGGGCACAGAACTGATTTCAAAACGGCTACTTCAAAAAAAAAAAACACTAAAACAAAAAATGAAAACCAAAGGTATTTGGTTTCCAGAACTCAGAAGATTTTGATTCATAATTTCCTTTTGGTGCATGCCCACATCAAATGCATTTTTGTGTGTCGTGCTCTGATTTTCTGTAGAAAAGGGCAGGGAACTCGGTTTGCTGGCCTTTTCTCATTTTATTTATATTTTGTTGCTTAGCTAACTTTGGCAAGTTCTATGTTTTTGTACAAGGTGCTTAAGTTAACAGCACAGTAGAGCAGCAGGTTGCTCGGTTGCCTCCCTGGACTGTGTGGTCATGGATTTGATCCCCTGTTCACTGTATAGAATTTGTATGTTTTTGATGTGCTTGTTTTGGTTTTGTCACACAGTCCAACACTGTGTTTTGTATGTGTGTGTGTTTTATACTGCTCTGTTATATAAATGGGTGAATGGCTGTAATGAGTTCAGAGACCTTAGATAAAGATGTCGTCCAAATACCACAATTATTGTATGTTGCATTAGAGAACATCTACTATATGAATAAATGCACCTGTTCCTCCGGGGATTTAAAACGGCAACCTTCCGGCTGCAGATCTGAGTTCCCAGCGACATGGAATGTGAGCTGTAGTAAAACCCAGTTCCCATCACGCAGCTGTACTTCCATTTTTACTAAACCCTCTGATGCAACACAGTGATGCTCCTGCTCTTCTCCTGTGGCTGTAGGTCATGAGTCTGGGAAAATGAAAATCATTTATTTGGGGGGGGGGGGGGGGTGATTGAGCCCCTCTTTGTCATGATCTCAGTTTCTTCCCTTTCACGACCATTCCATATTCCCTTGGAGAATCATAACAACGATGAGCAGCATAGCAGTTGTGTACTTGAAGGTGGACTGTGTGCATCACTTGATCTATATTTTAGCATGCTGTTAAAAGAGGAATTGATCACAATCTTTATGTGGATTAATGAGTTTAACAAAGCTGACCATCATACTGATGCCAAAGAAATGATGACACCTCATGGTAGTAAATATTCATTTGTAGCAGCTTTGAAATCTCAAGCATTTGACACTAACATACATCATCACTAATAAATCAAGATTATTTTATAACTGGCTAACTGAAGAAGTGAGCAAACACACGTGATGTTACTAAACGGGCCTTCTGCAACGATGACTATTTGCTTTTGATATTTAAATCATTTTTAAAATTTAAAACATTTGAGCTGTTTTTGAGTTATCTGTAGGTACACTCTACCACATCTGTTAATATTTTATAACACGTTTTATTAATTGAATGACTGCAACCAATGAACATGCTTAAAAATAAAAAAATTCTGACCAGACATGACAGCTATTGGCTATTTATTTTTCTCCTTTCTTTCCTATGCAAGGCACATGAATACATGTATAAATTCTGTGTCTGTGTTATATTTTACAATGCAAGAATTGTCTGACCAAATACAAAAGCATAATGGAAGTTTATTAAAGGTCCTTTTGGATAGTCGGAATTGCACCAAAATGCAGCTTCCTATAAAGTTATCCTGGACCTTTCCTCACAGAGTAAGGCATGCTTCAGGGTGTAGGCTCTGTCCTTGCTGCAGGAAAGATGGTTCTGCAGGACAGTCACATCCAAGAAAGCACATCTGTCTTCTACGCACAGAATGAAGTCTTTCTGCAATTCCACTCAGGCTATGCATGGGTCCACACACACTGTCTAAATCAGTCATTTGAAGAGCTGTTTGCTGAGTCTCCACTGGACCAGAGTCGGAGAACCGCTTCCATATGTATGTGGAGCCCTTATCCACATCACATCGTGAAAAGTATACATTGAGCCAATTTAGTGCTGTGAGTGTGGATGTACATTTCACGGGAAAACCTGGGCTTTGCTAGTAATTCCTGCCCCTCTTTTGTAAAGGCCGCATGTGTCCCCCGTAGACAGAACCATGACAAATACGCAGATGTTTATGTAGTATTTCTTTTCGCACGGGTCAGCCATGTGGAGATGCCCACTTTGAAAGCCGCCAGCAGAGAGCGCGGAGAACAGTATGAAAGGACACATGGAGATGATCACAATCCAGATCTCGGATGACATCACTGAAAGTCAACCTGCAAATAATTGACACGCTTGGGGCAAATGTGCAGCGCAGAAGCACACGCACGCTAAATATTCTTGCTAGAGATTCACTGAACCTCTTTGAATTGTTCAGCCTTAACGTCCTCAGTCGAGCCATATGGGGACCATTTTCAGGCGCCTCTTTTCCCAAGACTGCTGCATTCTTGACCTAAAAAGGCCCCACAGTTGGTTCTCAATCTCACTGCTTCAGCTGACATCAGGCTGGATCACTGTTCTCAGGCGCCTGTCGGGGACAGCTTTCCATCTCTGGTCAGTGCAGAACTGGGCCCTCGGCATCCCTCTACTTGTTGCTCACGTCGTGCTTCACTCGATGCTGCCGTGCACCTGTTCCTTCACGGCAGCCGCGGTAGAAGAGCAGCTGTAGTGCTAAATGATGGAAAATAAACCTGCAACGCTTTACCTTTTTTTGTTGTGGTTTTTCATATGGACAATATTCATGAAAAGAACTACTTATGGTTGTGACCCTTCCCCTAACATTTTTTTTGTACGGGGTGACTGAGTAACAAACTATATTTGCTAAAATAAGACTGGAATGTAGTTTGGGAAAAGTCTATGCTACAGTAGGGAGCTATAGTTCCTGCTCACTGCACAGTAGCTTCTAACTAACAAGTTGAGGTCTAGATAGAAAGATTAGTTATGGCAACTAGTTTATTTGCATAGTAGGAGATGCATGGTAACCGGTAAATGTCAAGACTTCGATGTGACAGTAAAGCTTACTGAAATGGGGCATGGTAAAAACATAGAAGGCTTACTCGTCACTATGTGTATGTATTGGGAGAGGCATGGTAAACTGGTGCTGTCCCCTTTTCATGCCGCATTTGTGTTTTTAAATACAAATTAATGGAAAACTGCAGAATACTCAGTAATACATCTTTCCTTTTCAAGTCTCCTGCGTGCAGGTGTTAAACTCCATACCCTTGGATATTTTTGAGGCAACCAGGAGCAGAAGCATTTGTTTGTTATAGGGCAGTTATTTAGTCAGCAACATCATGGACTGTGTGTGTGTGTGTGGGGGGGGGGATCTATGCAGTGCCAGGGCAACAGGCACAAAATGTCTTTTGCGAAGAAGGGCCTGCAGAATGTATGGATGACATGTGACAGGAGATGCCAGGAACTTCACGCTCCATAGATATTTATTCTCAACAATGCAGCTGTCTCATGGGGGGGGGGGGGGGACTGACAACACACGCTTGTTGTCTTTAAAAAAAAAAAAAAATTAATGAAATGTTCTGTTCTATTCTATTCTGAATGCATCTTTATGGCCTTTGTCATACGAACCACAGACACATACAGTATGTGGCTGCAGCACAAGGAAAATGGTGGTTCTGACAGATAAACCCCGGTGTGAGCAAAACAGCACAAATTCTTTAAATCTATGTGGTTCATGTTTTTTAATGTAAAAGTTTGAATAAGTATTGAGGTTTTGAATACTAAATATTTAGTTTTCAGCTGATTTTATTCCAAGAAAGACTAAATAATGCCAGACAAATCATGGCTGCCAATGCATAAAAAGCTTACCTTTCAGCTTAAAAATAAGAAATGGAATAAGCCAGTGCAACACTCTTTTTTAATATTTAAAATGCTACATTTAAAGTGTTCTTGATCTCTAATGGAAATTGTAATGGTTTCTGTACATAGAAATAACCCATAGCTGCAAAAATAAAAGGATGCTTTTTGAAAGAGCAACTTTGCACCGAATTCCCGTTTTCGTACGCTGACAATTTTCCAAAATGAGTTTAGGATGGCAGAATGGGATACGATGTTAACTGGAGAAGTCATTCTCAGGTGGGACACTGTGTCGCTGCGCGCCGGGGCGATCTATTCTCAGTGTCACCGAGGGTGAGGAAACGCTCCTCAAACCGATTGAAGTTCTCCCGGTTGAACCCAAGTGTCCTCCGGAGGGGCACGTGTCTTAAGGTGGCGCCGCCACTTGTAAATGTCGCGCCACCAAAAAGAATGCAATTATTTCACAAAACACATGAGCGACCTAACATAAATTAAGCCAAAGGCGCAAATTCACGTCTAATACATTTCCCTCCATGTCGATCTTTTACACCAGTTAAGGAAGCAGTCTCACGTTGTGCTTGTTTGCGCTGCTTGGAGAAGACCGCACGCATCTTCGCCGCAAAATGTATCTGAGGAGCTCGGGTGAAGACATGACCCGAGGTTGTGGGCAAACTCGTACTGAGTTGTCTGGCTTCTGTGTCTATAAAGCAGCTACCCTGTTCGATGAGTTTGCGTTTGTGTAGTGCAAGACGAAACAAATCAGTGCATTTCTTTTGCTTGAACTCGAAGCCCCAGCCTTCTTACACGATGCATTACTTTGAGGAGGAAAAATCCATTCATTTTTATTGTTGGGGTCGTACGTAACAAATGGAGGAATAAATACAGCGAGAAGGAGGGGTTTAATGTCATTCTTTCTGCTCGCCGCTGACTAGTAAAAACAATCAGGTTACGGGCGAGCGACGAACGGCGCCTCCTTAAGTGCGTAGCCGCGGCCCGAAGTTGGGAGTGGGAAGTAAAGGGTCAGGAAGATCGGGGGGCGGGGATAACCCTTTAGGAACGGAGGGAAAAAAAGCCTAAAAATCACGTGTTTGGAGATCAAAGGAGATCCGCTTTGTGGAGTTGGACGGAGAGCTGGTAAATGACACGGCTGCGATGGAGGAGTGAACGCGCTCGCCTCCGCGGGTCACATTTCGGGAAGGATTCGGGAACTCGCCGAGATCCGCTTCCACGCACCCCCCGCCGAGCGAAAAACAACAACTACAACATCAACAACAACCGTGGAAATTATGTTCCGATCGGCGCCCATCCAGCCGGCAAGATGATTGTACCGAGGAGAGGGTCCGATCGCGCAGGCGAGCCGGGGGTCCTGGCCGTCCTGGTGTTCGCCGCCTCGCTGGGAGCCGTGTGGGCGAAGGATACCGCCTTCGTGGAAGTGGTGCTCTTCGAGTCGAGCCCGAGCGGGGATTACACCACCTACACCACGGGGCTGCAGGGTCGCTTCTCCCGAGCCGGAGCCACGATCAGCGCCGAGGGCGAGATCGTGCAGGTAACGGCCGTGCCGCGTGCGCGTGTGCAGGGGGGAAGAAGGGCGAAGTGACGCGGTCCCGTTCGCTTGAACTTGAGTCGCTTCGCGCGACTTTTTCCCCCGTCTTCCGAGGGGGGTGCGTGCGTTTTGTGTGCGTTTTGCGTGCGTGTGCGCTGGTGGTACACGATTTATGCGAGGATGGTACCAGCGCGGCGCGCACAAGATGGCTTCTGACCGCGCGCCCGCCCGCCCGCAACTTCGGCTTGCATTTGAACGTCTCTTATTAATGTTTTGCTCCTCAATAAAAGTATTGGCGTTAAAACGCCGCGTCGGTCTGCTTGATACACGCGCGCTGTTGGCAGGTCTTTAAAAGTCGTCTTTGCGGGACGGTGAAAAACCTGCATAAAACTGCGCCTCGGCTGAAGGTGGACCAACTCTTCTCCAGTAAAGTTGTTTTGTCTTTTAAAGTTGATTTTATGTGGTTTTGGGGGTGTTCGCTCGAAGCCAAATTTGTCGAATTGCTGCGCAGTGCTTGAGACGCGTCTCGGCCGACTGACGGTTCCTCCTGAAGCGGTTTGCGAATGTTCATCACTACGATTATTTGCTGTACTTCAGCTCCATTCGCAAGTTGTGTTGCCGGGGGCTGTGGCTGTGCCGGGTTGTCGACTCCCGGAGCCAAACGGCCCCTTCTTTTTACCCCGAGGCGCCGCCTGCTCCTCGCACCCGTGGCCGCATGCTCAGCGGCGTGCGAGGGCCCGCGGCTCACACCTACGCTGCTGGTTCGCACACCTCCGCGCCTCAAGCCCACTGTTTGCTCGGCTCCATGGAAAGCGCTCGCACCCTCCGACTGGCAGGAATCCCTTTTTAATGCAAAGTTTCACTCGAGCTGTGCAAATCGATTATCTTTTGGCATTCACGTGCAATTGATATAGGCAAAGTGGTTGGCGCAGCAGGTAGTGGCAGTGCCTCTGCTCCTGGGCTGCAGCTTGACAGGTTGACAGTGCTGTCCGCCGGCAGTCCCGGTTTCTTCCCATAATCTTAAGACACGCGTTTGAGGTGAGTTGGGGACCGAATGGCCTGGTGTGTGTTTGCGCATTCGCAGGCACCTCCTGCTTAACATCCCGCACCTCCAGGATGGGCTCTGGACCACAGGGCCCTGCGCTGCAGAATGGTGTTTGATGTTAGACGCGATGCAGTTGGCACGCTGGGGAACGAACTTATTTATCACGGAAACTTTGAAAGTTTTATTTAATTTCTCAATAGTCTGTTCTCCGAAAAGTCTGGGCCAGCGCTGTAGAATTCTCGCGATGGCAGAATGCACGGGATCTGTATTTTTATCGGGTACGCAAAGGTGCTTTTGGATGATGGTCTTCCTTACTTTGCAATATGCCGATCCAGGTATCGTGTGCTATGAGGTTTAATGCCATTGTACGTAGTAGCTGTAAGAATTTTATCATCTGGAATAAATGGCTTCCGATCTGTGTTTACAACACATGCGTGCGAGGCCATTTTCATTGTTTTGCTGGTTGCTGCCGTTTTACGCCGGGGAGCTGAACCTTTTGAGTTGGCAACTTTTTAGCACGTTGGCACTATCGACGCTCAAAAGTGGTTACGGTTCTGAATTGTCGGTGTTTTGCGTCCGTTCCCAGTCCTCCCCGCCGCTTCCCCCAGACGATGCGGGAGCAGTGTTATCTATGGCAGAGCGTGCGCTTCCAAAGTGCTCGATACGTGACGTTGCGAGACGCGCGCGCGAAGGTTGTTCTGGGAATATACATTAAGAAGACCCGCAGAGTCCGCTGCAGAGTCCGCTGCAGACTGCATGACGCCGGGTTTGGGTGAGCTTCCCCTTCCAAACCTCATATTCCACCGCTAAGACTACACCGAGTTAAGGCAAAATATACAGAGCGCAAGTAATTTTGGTGTTCCCTATATGCTAGTGAGTGGAAACCACTCGTCGGTTTCGTGTGTCCGCGCAGCTGTAATTATCAGATTCACTAGGATAGAGGTAATGTGGTTCTGTTACAGTGAGCTGTTATTGTTGTGAGGCCATTAAGAAATAATGTGGGAGTTTGCCAATGTACACACAATCCACTTTAAAGAACATGACTGTATATGTATAGTGCAGTCAGCACTTTGCAGACATAGCGACGATCTGTCGCTCACTGCTGCTTCAATTGGGCTTTACGCCGTGCGGTGGATTTCTCTGTAGTGTCCTTACCCTGGACGTTTAATGACCTATATTTGGACACCGATAGTTTGGTTCTCTTGAGGATTTTCAAAGAACATCCTGGAGTCACAAACTAGAATTGTGGAAATGTGTTAAAACCAGTTATGTGAAATTGTCAGAAGTGCATGGGCTGTGACTCATGCTTCAAACCCCTGAAAAAAATATATAAAATGGACCTCCTCACCGTTTCATCCTCGGCCAACCACCCCGGCCCCCGGACACTGCGGTTGATGATTACTTGACTCTTTGGCCGTAGGGGTGTAGGGTCAGGGGCTTGGTCCCTGTTGAAGCCAACTTGTCCAAGTCCTCTCCTTTGAGCCCAGATCTCTGCAGCTCATGTGAAACCCTCGCTGGCCATGTGGTCTCCAACCTCCTTGAGTCAGCCTGCATCATAGGGCAGCCTGGAGGGAGCACCTCCTCTAAACCCCAGCTCTCTGGTGCCTTGTTGCAAAGACCCTTCACCCCTCCTGTTTCAACTCCTCCAGGCTTTGAGTCCTTTCATTGCTGGCTGTGGAGCAAAGGAATGTGCTTCCAGTCTCCGTACGCACCCTGCAGTCATGCTTGGCATTCCAGTGCTAACTAAAGATGCACCTGTTCAGGCTGTTTCTATACTTCTACAACTTTTATTTTAATGCTTCTAATGCATATGCTATATATGGTTTGGTACTTGTGTAAATTGACTTTTTTTTTTTTTTTTGTATGGTTATGCTTCAGATATCACTTTTGTTGTTTCTGCTGTGAAATGTGCTCTGTATTTGAGGTACCCATCCTGCCTGTGCTTAGTGAAACTTACCGCTGTTTGTACGCAAAGCAATTTAGTCTATGCAGATATCTTCCACATCAACTGAAAATGCTCAGTCCTTTATGGAGTGAAATTGCCATTGGGCTTTGCTCTGAGGACCTGTGTGGGGGGGCTGCGGAGATGGAGAACATGACAGGACCCAACACACAAGGGGGTCTGAAATGGAATGTGTGCTGCTTGGCTAAAACAAATACATTACTTCATTTTGTGACTTTACATGGAAGTGCAAAGACTCACTTGAATTAGCTAATGACTCAAACTTTTCCAGGGCTCACTCTTGACTCTTATTTGTCTAGTCTGTGGCTTCAGTTCTGATATTATTAAACTTATGTCTGCATTTTCAATACCGTGAAAGTGTCACAATTTAGCTTTTCTGTATCAAAGACCCCCTGTTATGTTGTGGCCATGAGCTCTCATGGGTCACACCAGACATTCAAGACGCAAGCAACGTGTTTCTACAAACGTACAGCGTGTGGCGTTGAATCAAGGTAGAAGTATGGTGGCCACTTGGAGTTACCGTGGTAAGAGACTGTAAGGAAACTGGTTTAGCGATGCCATCTCCTGTGCATTTCTTTGGATTGCAAGCCCAGGGAAAATGTATGAAATCCAGACATTCTTAGCAAGGTTTGAGCTTGTATCCGAACAAGCAGCTCAGGCATACTATGAAGCACCAGGATAACCTGCTGTGGACTAAGTAAACTTACAGGCATTGTAATTTAAATTTAATCTACAACTTTGCAAGCTCATAGGACCTTAAGGAGTTTTCTCCCTGTAGGTGACTGACTTGTTTATTTATTCTGGTCCAGATGAAGGGCATAGTCAATGTTGACGCTGTGCATTTAGCAGTTATGGATGGTCTGATGGAGGGTTGATCATAGCAATATCTGGTGGAACGGCACAGGTAAATAGGTGCTGAATTGGTCACTTGATTTAACAACAAAAATGGAGAGTCTGTGAACTAACGCCACAGTTAAAGAACTTAAGTATTGAGCACTGGAGCTGCATGATGTGATTTGGCAATCCAGTGGTCTAGGGGCATTAAAGTGCACAGATTGCGATTGGCACAGATGGGCAAAGAAGACTTTGCTTCCTGCTGTGGTTATGCTGTGGAGATCTGGCATGCTTTGCCTGCAGACTGAAAACCCAGCAGTGCATTATGGGTCCTGTCCCAGATGGGAGGTACCAGAAAACCCTGGCATTCCCCGCTCAAGGCAGCAGTAGCAAGATGCTTTAGTGTTGGGTTTAAAAGGTTGAAAGTGCTGGCTGTCTACATTTTCCACTTATTGGTTTTGCGGTCGTGCCTGTATTTTAAGTGCTATCATTTCAAACCGCCACCCGTTTGATTTTCGGATTCCGGCCTGAGTAATTTTAGGCTTCGTTTTCTGCCCCTTCTGGATTAGAACAGACGATTAAAGTGTTTTTCTTCCCGCTTTCTTCTTCCTCTGTCTTTCTTTGACGTGTGCGGAGTGCGTCACGCTTTCTTTAGCATCTGAATGACTCAAGGCTGGAATTGTACTTGGCAGGAGCGCATGGATTTCAGACCCACTGCTTTGTTCTCGCCACAGAACATGGCACCCAAGAAAGTTATCCCGTGCAATTGGTCTAATTGTACCTTGGCTTTGGGCAACCGGCTCGCTCTGTGAAGGATTTGCCTGATAATTCTAGAACAGCTCGTGATTCACATTTGAGCTAGCTTCTTTGTCTTGCCATTTTTATAGGGGTGATGCATCTGTAGCCTGACATTTAAGAAGCAGTTGTCTTCTGTAAACTACCTTTTGGCTTCTTCGGGCATCATTGCCTGCTGGGTCTGATGCGGTCATATGGTTGAGCACTTGATAAAATAGATAATGGTCTTCCTTGTTCAATTTAACATAAATGTTTGGAACCAGCTGCTGCTTCTCCTGCGCTCATAAAGCATTCCCCTTCATCGCTCAACCCCTGGCTGTCCTGTTCTTGCTCTTCTATGGAGCTGTTTTCCATTTTACACAGAGGATCTACATGCTGTCAAAGTGACTTTTTTTTTTTCTTCCTCTTTTCTTTCATTTTTCATTATTGCATGCATGTGTCCAATATGGAATCCTTTAACCCATGTTCTGATATCTTGTCTTCAGGTATCAGAATAAAAACTTACTTGTATGTACAATACATTGTTAATTTCCAGATTGATAGTAAATCAGCCTGCTCAGTCTTGACGTAAACCTAGAAGTTCCAAGATATTATGCTGTTGGAGGTCAACTACACTAAGTTGTTGCAGGGATTCTGTGAAAATGAGCAGAAAGGAGGTTATGTACAAGTAGTGGAAAAGATTGGGAAGGTCAGTAAAATGTCAACCAGTAGATTTGATCCACCCTTTGCAAATGGCGTGTACATAGGGTTGCGTGGTGTAATCGAGGGTCTGGAAGCAGTCTGTTGGAATCTAACACCGCTCTTTGGTGAGGAACTCTTCCAGTTGATGGTGGTTTGGAGGCCAAAATCCCTGATTGGAGCACCTGTCCAGACAGCTGTGCCCTCTGAACCCATTCAGGGAAAACTATATGGTGACTGAAGAATTGTAGGATAGGTGCTGGTCTTTTACGTTGTACAGATGCTTTGCAGAACATGGATAAACGGGGAGGAGCAGGCTGCTCAGCTCTGCTCTGGCCTTGCTGAGATTAGATACTTAAGTAAATGCATTATGACTTTGTAAACAGTTGGTGTGGCCATGCAGCTCTCTGGACACCCTCTGCTGTGCCAGCAGGTGTTTTGAGTTTTCATGCCTCCGGGCAGATGTCTGAAGAACATTAGCAAAGTGGGAAATTTACAGCACACAACCAATGGTGCGCACCATCGATGTATCATAAACAGATCAGCTGAAGCTTATGGCAAAAGGTTTTCAGCATGTATTTTTCTTAGATTGCTTTTTCTCATGACATGGTTATTTCATGGTGTCTTGAAAGCTTCACATTCTTGGCTTTATAGTGTAAATTTTGCTGAAATGTAAATTTTTTTTTTCTTGTTTTCAGCTTAAATTTCTTTAAATAGTTTCTTTGTGCCATTCATCTTTATCAAATATCCACTGAATTCTCTTAGATGCAACAGGTTAAGTTCCACTGTTTTTCCTTTCTTCACAAGAATGTGCGGCATCTAGCTGATAACTGAAAGTTGATGCTGTTATTGAATAATTCTGGTAACTTAGTTTATGAAAGACCTTGAACTCCTCCCCCCGACACACTTTCCCTAGCTGCAGGGCCATAGATAGATGGCAAAGCTCTTGGTGGCCTGTTGGGATGGAATTGGGGGTGATGGGATGGCATGCTTTGCTGTCAGGAATGTGCTGACAAACAGTGTGGGTCTGAAATGAAACGCCAGCCCTTTTCATTGTATCCCTTTTCCAGAGTGGTGGGCAGGTGGGTCTTCCTCTCTAATGCACTTTCTGCTTCCATTGCAACAAAATGGAGCAGCACGGTGCCTTCTGAGCTCTGGGTCATTATTTGAAGCATTTGTTTAATTCTCTTCCCCTTTAGTGTCTTGAAATGTACAGATAGAATCTTGCATGAGTTTAAAAAGGAAACCATTCCCTCCGAAAGAAGTCGCAAGTCTGTAGTTGAGGAGGCTGGCCGAGAAAGAAACTCTGCTGTATATAACATGTAGTCGCTATTGTTGCTACGATCAACCGGTGGAATCTGTGTCACCTCCCCGCTGCCTAACCCAATTAGCGTTTTGTTCTATATGAGCCTTGTGAGTGGACGTGCTGACATTTAGCAGCATTTCCTATGATCTGTCTCTTGCATATATATTTTATACAGTGCCATGGCAAATATTTGGCCCGTCTTTGTTTGTGTGAAGCACAGCGTGTCATGCGTTGATTATTAGGCCCATGCTTTACTCTTGACAGGAAAGCCATTGCAGAGCTGCCATGTTTTTTCCTTAGCTGCTCTGTGTAAGTGCATTCCAGGAGATGGATGGCCAGGGCAGCGTGTCGGTCTGCCAGATGGCTGCAGAGGAATGGTTTGGCCGAGTCTCATGCGCTCATCCCACTGTGTGTCTCCTCCCTGCGTGGACTGGGATGTGGACCCAGTGGGATCCTGGTTATAGATCAGGCTGGTTGTGTACAAGGCAGTTCCCACACAGTAGTGATGTGCTGGACATTAGAGCATCATAGGTGATACGGACCCTCCCAGCGCATGCAGGGTGCCATCCCTGAAAGCAGTATCTGGGTAACCTGGGTGAGGCTGTCCCATATCTGCTGTCCTTGAGCTGCTGCTGATGTCCTCCCTGCACTTCCACATCTATGAATAACAACCAATTGGGGGTGCCTTAATGAAAAAGTGCAGGTGCTGAACATTTTTTAAAAATTATTTTTCTGTTTGTCAGTTTTACAGCCCCTCCCCCCATTATTGCGTTTTATTTAGCACACACTTCTTGAATGCAACATGCAGTTATACAGCTGGTTAATGTTTACTGCAGCAGTTAAGGGTTTGGTGGTTGTGTTCTGTGTTGTGACTTTGGGTCTATTGGGGGGTACTTTCTGGAGTGGAAGCATAATTCAGCTTTCTACCTTGATCAAGGGGAACACAGTAGGTGGTGGGATTCGAACCTGCATTATTCAAGTCCAAAAGACGGGCTGTAGGCACTGCTGCACCTGCTGCCTCGTTTCTGTGCCTTTTTGCATCATTCACTATTTCTTTTAGTGCTCTTAGGGGTCCGTTTCAGGCTCAATCCCTTATGTGAGGTGGGCGATGAATTACAATCCACTGTTAAATGTTCTCCGGTGTATTCATTGTGGTCTAAAATAATGTTTTGTTTTCATTGTGATTCAGCTCTTTCCAGAATAAATCTGTGAATGATTTTCCACGTGCCTCTTGGAGAGGGCAGCGTCGTCTTTCATTCCAGCCAATTGCTTGCAGGAGATACGTTAAGTGTCTCCAGGGTAGCTTTGGGTTCTGAGACTCCCCCCTCAGAGTCTGCCTGACAACACTTGAGGATTTATTTGTAATGCAGCTACCTCTGTTGGTCCCACAGCTTCACCTTTAAAGACTGCTATGTTCCTGGACCCCCTCCTCCAAAACTTTGTTACCTAGGAGGCCTACCTTGGTGTGGCTGCTGTGCACATCACGAGATGTAAAGCTGAGAGCGTCACAGGGCTGCTAAACGCTGTGCTAATGCGCTTCCTTCTCGGCGGTGCCCGTAATCACGCGTTTCCCCTTTGAATCCTTCCCAAGGCTATTAGGGGAGGGCTCGGCCAAGAGTAGGCGGGGGAAGTTCACCACAGGGGGATGACCGAAATGCACCGCCAGAGAAGATAGGATCACCTGGGCGGGAGGGGGGGGGGAGGCTAAGATCAAGGCTGGGTCTGAACGGGTGGGGGTTGGGCATTGGGTTGGGGGGGGGGGGGGTTCTTCAAAGTGGCGTCTGAGCTGCGCATGAGATACTGTGGAGCGCCGATGATGTAATCGCGCCCTTAAAGGCAAACAGCCTGGCAACAAAGGCAGTCGGTGTTCCCGGGCTGAGTGGAAGGGCTGAAAGCGGGATTGGGGGAAAGGGGGGGGCACTGAATAAGCTTTTGATTTGCTTTTGCCCCCAGATTTGCCTTCCCAGGCCTCCCTATTGCCTTTTCTTTAATCTGCATTTATTGTCCTGTTTTCCCTTGAGTAGGAATTGGGTGGGGGTGGGGAGGGTCGCCTCACATTATCGCCATTCAACAGATTGCTTAATCCGCGGCACGTTCATAAAGTAACAGGTGGATCGCGGCCGACTCGGTTCGCTGTGAAGTTTATGTAACTGTGCAGCTTTTAGTTGCGTGTACATGTTTGTCCAGTATGTCATTTATGGATGCACTTTGTCAGGGTTGCTCCCCCTCTTCCCTCTGCAGAGTAACTTGTGTTGTTCCTTTGTTTAATGACTCTTGGGGTTTGGTGGTTGTGTTCTGTGTTGTGACTTTGGGTCTATTGGGGGGTACTTTCTGGAGTGGAAGCATAATTCAGCTTTCTATTTGGAGTCCAGTGATTTCAGACTTGCAGAATTCTGTGTAATGTTTTGCACAGTTGAATGCAGATGTTCTATATACTGTATGTAAAGGGTGACCCTGTACTTTTTTTTTTTTAACCTTTTCTATTGAGTTCTACATGTGGCCTTGACAGCAAGTGATGCAGTGTTAGTGGTCACCTTATACCTGAAGGACCTAGATTTGAATCCCACAGACTACTTTTAATATTTACCCTGATCCTTTTCAGAATTACCCAGCTACTTGTTTGAAAGAGAAGCAACAACTAATAAAGCCATGTAGGACTAGTGGAAAAGAGTGGTGAGGTTAACATGGCTTTATCAGTTAGCATCGTTTATTGTACATCGGTTTAGCGTGTGTATTGAATCTCAGCATTTGTCATTGCATGTTGACTGAGCATAAGCAAATCCCCCCCCCCCCCCCCCGGCAAGCCTCTTTCTGGTTCCCGAAAAGAGCTGGAGCAAGGCTGGGCTCCCATTGTAAACACAACAAACTTTGCATCAGAATTTGTTAGTGCTCCTTTTTACACCATATTGCATCTGAGGCATTCCAGTTAAATTTGGCACATCGTAGCCGCAAAACTAGGCCAAAAATACTGGCTCTGAGGGGAAAACCGTGGTGTCTACGGTATGCATCATGGTGTCGCTGCTTTTGCAGTGTATTGCGATGCTGCTCAGTGAGCCTTTTATAGCTTAAGGTTGTTCCACAGGTGCTGCAAAATGGTATTTCCTTTGAAGTTTTGGGACAGTCCTCCTGATACTGGAAAGCTGCTGTGGAATGGACAGTAACCACTGTACCAGACCAAAGTTGGGGTCCAAACATCTGTGCAAAACAAGGATGTGTGTGTCTGGGTTTTTTTTTTTTTTTTTTTTTTTAATTTTTTATCTATTTATTTATTTTAAAAACCTTTTATTGCCTTTTCACACTTTTGGTTTCAGTTTCATATAGCACACTTTGTGATCCTTAAAGACCTGCGGTGTGTGTAAAAACATAAAGGACCCAGATGGGAGATGGAACATAGAACTATGATGTTAATCATTTGACTGATACTTTATACTCTGATTAAGTTTATATAGCTGGGTAATTTTTACTCTACCACTTCAGGGCAAGTTTCTTGCTTCAAAGTTACAACAGCAGAAGGTGAGATTCAAAGCTGGGTTTTTTGAGGCAGCTTTGCTAACTACTATGCCACTTGTTGGCTCCATAAATTTACATTATTTGGCACTCTGTTTGTGGGGGGAGTATTTCACTTGAAATTGTTTTCACTGCTAACTTCAGCTGCATCCGCTTTGACAACTTGGCATGCAAATGCATGTGTTTTGCCAAATGATGTTTCCTGGAGCCAAATCCTGTACGGTCAGTTTTCCTTGAGGACGTCCAGTTTGCACGTGTAAGCCCTCTGCTTGTACCTTGTGGCATTGAACTGTGCTGCTAGAAATCTTATCATAGGTGGAGTTCCCCCAGCGAACTTTCATTTTCAAGATCTGTTTGAAATGGTGATGAAAATGTGATTTAAAAAATTATTTGTACTTACTGCTTGTAGAAAGGGCATCAGAGTAATTAAATCACTGACATCCCTCTCCCTACCGCTGTAACAGGTCCAACAAGAATGGCGGAGTTCAGTCTCACCTGTTTTAAGGTGGATCTGAGCGCTGAGCTCTTGGCTGCTGTATTGCTGTGGATTACTGTGATGTTGCAGTGCAGCTCTGCTCTATGTGAAATGAAACATTACTATTCTGTCGGTGCTCTGCCTTCCATTCAGGTGGTTACTGATGGAGGACCCCAGAGTCCCATTCACTTGTTCACATTTAAAATAAAGTGGCAGTGCACCAGAGCACATTTCTGCCATTAGGCTACTAAACGTTTCTACTGATAAATAGATAATTTGTGCTGTAACTTTGAGATCAGAACAATTTCGGTGATTCTCTTTTGTTTGTGTCTTGTAGATGTCCACTCAGCCCCATATGATAAAAAGATCTACAATGGTGTATTAAAATAGATATACTTTTTGCCTATAATGGCCTGATTATTCTATAAAATAGCTTTTTTTTTTTTTTTTTTTTTTTTTTTTTTTTTTTTTTTTTTTTTTGGGTCTGGTTATGTGGTCATATTTGGGCAACAGGTATAAATTTGTTTCTTTATATATTAAACATCCACAATGTGACATTGTCACAATTTCTCGCATGGTGTACCCTGCCTCATACCCTGTGCTTTCTGGCTAGAGTAGTTATTAATAAGCAGTTGATGAATGAATGGCCATACAACATCGAAAGACAAACTAGAAATTATTTCAAATACAGGTGGGCTTTGCTTTATAGCAAATGCAACTTAAAACCACCTAGACTAATGATAGCCATCCTATTAACCTTTTTAAGTCATTTATCTGTAGTGTCTAATGATGGCCCCTCCATTGATAATTTGCAGTGCAGCTAACCAATGTTATTTATATATCCTTATGGCTCAGAAGTTGAAAACCTTTATTACAGCAGTATTTGCGATGTTATCATCAGAGTGGAACCCCCTTATAAGTAAAGACCTGCCTGTATTATACAATATATAGGTGTTATGCTCTTAAAGAACTTTAAAGACCTTTTATTTTGGTATTTAATTTTGGTTGACATTTTTCATCTGGGAAATGGTAATTTTTCTACCTTTTTGTTTTTGGAGAATATTTGTGTGACTAGGCGGTGGAATGGCAAATACAGCTTAGGGCTTATAGGAACAATGTCCTCTTGGCTACCTGCTGTCCAGAACCTGACCTGTTTGCCAAGGCTGATGCGACGCTGCTGGCCCTCAACAGTCACGGTTGAAATAAACACAAAAAACACAGAGCCTGCTGAAGCATGGCTGTCCTCTGAAGGCAGGCAAGGCAGATTGGTTTTTGGTTGAGTAGTCCAGGTGGTATCCACCTGGGGTGTTAGAGACCAAACCGTTCTGAAATACCGTTTGATCCATAGCATTTTTCCACCCCAGTCCTCAATACAGGGGATGGTCGACAGAGCAGGCAGAAGGGGGAATTGTCCCCAACCCCCGTTCATCCCTATTGCAATGGGATTGCAGGACCTCACAGTTCCAGTTTGTGGCAGATCAAATGGGCTATGGAGTTCTAATCTAACAGTAAAACCTCCATTTCTTTGTATCCTGCTGTTTTGTTTGCATGAAATTTTAAATTAAATGAAGGTACATGATATCCCACATGAAAACTGTGTAAGCCTGTATTTATTCCAATTATTTGTATGTTCAAACCCCCCCCCCCCCCCAAAAAAAAAAATAAATTTAAAAAAAAAAAAAAAAAAATAATAAAATACAAAACCTCTTGCAGTCAGAGCTCATGGCACAAGAGCCTATCTGGTCCAGGTCAACCCCACTCCAAGGCATCAGTCCTCACTAGCAGGTGTTCCAGTTTATTTTATTTTCCTCACCCCTGCAGTGCAGCACTGGTAGGTGTAATTTCATGGGGCAGGTGAACCCACTCAGGCTGTTGGCTGAGCTTTCTGGCAAGTGCCACACTGCTTGGCACTTTATCCTGCTCAGTGGACATCAAGGAGACTTTGACATGAAGCTTGGTTCTCCACTCAAACATAGAGCTCCTCTGAAGCACCTGGTCTCTCCCTGCTGTCCACAAAACATCCATCAGTCACTTTTGTGGTTTTACTTTAAATGTATTTGTTTAGTTGCTGCTTCTCCTGCAAAGTGAGTTGGAGCTTTTAGCTACTCTGCTTACTATGATTTATATGTTTTTACAGTAAGGTAAATATTTTGCTTGAGCAGCAGGTGGTATATGAACCTGGGTCCTTAAGGTGCAAAGCAACATTTCTAACACCTGCACTGCCTAGAAGAGTGTGAAAATGGGTCTTCCTGAGCGTTGGCTTTTGACAGAAAAGTTACTTAAAATAACAAGTTTTCTCTCTAAAAGCACTAGTAAGTCTTGTCACTGCTACTTCACACGGATTGTGTCCTTGTCACCTGTCATCTGTGCAATGTCAAGATTTGCTGCTGCAATTTGTTGCCCGTGGGTTTGTTTTCAAGCTGCCAGAGTCCAGAGATGAAATGGGAAAAATGGCAACATGTTCGCAAGTGGGCATATGTTCAGCAAAGTTTTGATAGGGGGGGGTGAAATTCTACCATAATGGTTTTCCATTTCTGTCTGTGTGAGTAGCCTCTGAAGTATTATTGTAATGTCACTGTATTGCTGTACCACAGTTTTACACGGTAAATAACAGTTGTTAGTGGATTTTTGGTGGTTTCCTTCCTGTTTTACAGATGTTAAAAGATTTCCCGATCTGACACGGCCCACTAGTACGCCCTTTTTAACGTTGTCCTTATTTTTAATTTTTTTCCTTTGTCCATTTTTGGTTTACCCTACAGTCTGATACCAGTCTCCTCACTCTTGTTTGTGCTCTGGAGTATCACCAGCTCCTTGACTGATTATTTATATTTTGATAGTCATGCCCCTTCTATCGTTTTTCTCTCTCTTTGCTTTGCTGCCGGGCCAGTGCGCTACGCATCGCAGCTTTTATCTGAGCCTCCTTTATCTGAGCCCAGCACACATACCCACGAGAGGGATGAGAGATGCTATCGCCTGCTGGAGAATTTGCCATGGAGCTTTATGGTACATCAAAGTGTCCTGGGCTGGTGCCCGTCATGCAGTAAGGGCGCGGGGTGTATAGATTCGGGAATAGAGAGGTGGTGCTGGGTAAAGGTTGAACTCGGCAATTGGCAAGGTTGAGGCGTGTGGGGATTGTGCCGGGACACGTGGGGTACAAGGGCAGAGGACAAACAAAGCATGCTGGGCTTCATAGCCACCAACAGGGAAAAAGCAAACTATTCATGCACATTCAATTTTAAATCCAACAACAAAGAGAAGAGGGGGTTGGCTCAGTCCTGACATGAGGGGCATAGTGTGTCACACAACAAATGAAAAATATCAATGGCAAGTATCTGGATGCCGAGAATACTTGGGATAGCTCTTGTACACTTTGGCCTTTGTGTTTTTGACCGAATGAATGGTGCCTTCTGTAGAAGTGATGATTGACTGAAGACCTGAGTATGAGAATATGTGAGTGTAGATGGATTTATCCTATGAAAGACTGTGCTGCTATTCCAGAAGGAAATATGAATATGGCCCTGGCTTATTAGGAGAGAAGGCTTATATTGCACTAATAAGCATTAAGCATTTTGTGACCCCTTTTTTTAAAAAATTTCTTCTGTAGGAACATATATTATTTATTTATTTTTTCTTTTCCCCCCTCCGTTCTTTTGTATAACACTGTTTAATACCAGTATTTCATTATGCCTCTTAAACTTGAAGATTGCAGCTTTGGACCCATTTGAGTAATGATATTGAAATGTACATTATTTAATAAGTTCTTTATATTTTACTACGGTTATAAAATATTTTTATCAACTGGAAGCACTGCCATTTAGACTTCAACTCCATGGGTATTTGGCCCCTCTAGAACTATAAAATTCAAATTTAGTCATGTAGAACTTGAAATGAACAAAGAGCATCCCTTGTGTACCTGTAGATCACACTGAAGTATGTTTTCACCTTTAAAGAAAATGATGGCCCTGCATTGATTTTCTAAATGCTTGACCTACTGTAATTGTGTTTCTGTCATAAAATGGTTATAGTGGAGTGCTTATGCTTTATGACATAATGGTTAATGTTTTAAGAGTGTCTGGGGGGGTGACAGTTGTACGGCCATGAAAAGTTGCGCCAAGAGGCCAGTAAAAGCTGCCTTATGGATAACCGCAAGTTTTGCTTTTAAATTCTTGTGTCTGCAACTTGTTCTAGTGAACTAAGCATTTTGTTATTTGTTTGCTTGAAAATATCCCCCTTCTACTATTAACGTAATATAAAAATGAATGAGACATGAAAAGTGTTGGAAAAGTGTGACCAATGGTTCTGTCCTTGTATGAGAGCTGACCGAATTGTAAAAAATGTGCCAAAAAATGGACAAAACAGTATGATTAAAATAGTGTAATGTATACAAGCAAACTGTACAATAGGCAGCAGCTCAGTGGGAGTGAAAGTAGACATTTTTCAGCTTACCATAGGAAACTCATACTGTTACAGCTATATGACTTGCCCTACGGCGAGGTGACACGTGCTGAAAAACAATGCAAGCAATATTAAGTCAGCTTTCGTTGAGGCTGTGTTTACACCGTACATTTTATGTCTGAATGGGCATGGTTCTTGGATCATAAATTTCAAACTCTACTCTATATGAAACTGAAGGGAACTTTGAAAATCAGGATTGCTGTGTTCTTTTGTAGCCCTTTTGCCGAGACCAGACTGGCCTCTGTGAAGAGTTTGAAGTCAAATGTTTTATTCAAATATGACTGAGGTTGTTGTTTTGTTGTTCTATTCCATATCCCACTTTTATCTGAGATGGCCCTTTTCTTCCTTTGTTACCAGGAGACCTTTCCCCTAAGAGTCACAATGCAAAAATTTTGTATTTGTGAGACTATTTGTGATCAAATGATTTTAGGGAAGTGTAGTACAGTACATCTCCCCACTGTAAGTCACCCTAGAAAAAGATGTCAGATACAATGAGTAACTGGCATTTATGTTGCTTTGGAGAAACAGCAGGCACAACCTCTGCACCTTCTGTAGTGCCATGTCTCACTCTGTCAGGTGCAAGAAGCAGGTTGTTAAAATGGCCAACAGAGCTGTAAAAAGCAGGTTGAACAGGCACATTGTGCCTTAGATGAGGTTGAAATGAGCAGGGAGAAAAAGTGCTGAGAACCTTCAGCATTTGCAGCACTTTTATTCAGTGTGACACTTTACGTGAACTAGGAGGTGCAGGCAATTTAACTTGTTTTTGGTAGTAAGCAAACTTCATAACTAGCTTTACTGCGGTGCAGAACTGAAGATGCTGTTACCTGCTGGCTAACCTGTGAGCTTTGGAGGTTGTCTGTTTACCCTGAGAACTGTGGGCACTAGCTAGCTATTTTGTTTATTTTTATTTATAAATAAATAAAAATGTAACCTCAATGTGCTTTTCAGGTGAACAATTGACACTGTTCAAGTATTTACAGTGCATGTGTTAAAGCTGTGCCCTGTATGTACACAGTCTTTGCCTGTTTCTGAAACATTCACATGTTGCAGCCAAAGGCTTTAACATCAAGGTCTTGTGCACTTTTCAAAATGATTCGAAATTATTCATTTATGGTTTGAAAATCATTCGGCTGTTCGTTCAAAAAGGCAGATCACCGCAAGCAGACATTCGTATTTTTTAAATTGAATTCTGTGTAGCTGTGATTATAGTTTAATCTTTTTCTTCCTACTTGAAATATTTATGCATTATATACCAAAGCATATGAGCTTTGTCTCCAACTTAAGTCCCTGTGTATTATTTGCCTAATACTAACATTTTCTTATTGTAGCTTTTATTCTTAAATCTTTAGAAAAAAATTTTATGGCCATTGTTGGGAGCAGAAACGTCTTTATGTGGAATTGTGCAAATTCTGCAAAGGAAATTACATTTACCTGTCTTTAATTTTATTTTAACCTATGGCATTGTTTACATTTGTGTATTTAGCCAATAATTTTCTGTAAAGCTGCCCGCCACAGTATTCAGCTATTTATATAGCAAGGTAATTATTTTACTGATGCATGCAAGGTTTAACTTGCTCACAGGTTTCAAACCCAATTTAAGCTAAATACAATACCTTAGTCAAAGGTCCTTCGAGTGGAAGGCCGTAGCTCTAACCATTGCGCCACCTGCTGACCCCCAGCTGCTATGTTTTGTGATTGTATATGCCTACTTTTCATCAAACACAGACATAAAATGCACACTTACACCATTAATATTTGAATTATCCCTATATTTTGCAAAGTCATGAGAACCTGTTCCTGTTTTTTAAAAATTGTTTTTTATTAAAGGCCCTGAATGGCTCTTTTGACACTGGAGCGCATGGCTGTCCAAGTTCTTTTTAGAACCCAAAATGTTTCATGCTGGCCTTTTGACAGCACACATGCAGAAGTGGAAACAGCGGACACATTAGTTTACCTCCTTAGATCTTTGCTCTTTTCCAGCCCACCCCCAGAAGGAGGGCTGCCACCTTGCAAGGCCCAAAACAATGGTCCGTTTGTGCGACCCTCTCCGATAGTCGCCAGGCACATGTACTGAGGAACTGTGTGAAGGGGCTGTCCTGCAAACCGGACCACGGCTGGCGCAGCGACTTCACAAACACAGGCCAGATCAAAAGAACAAATCGCCCTTTATAGGGAGCTATATGGTAATGGAATTATTTCCACACCAATTAAAGTTTACTTTTCCTTTGCCTTGCCCACATGCTTGTTGGTTCTGTTTTCCCAGCACCCCTTGGGGACCATGTTGCCCACAGTGATTATGCACATTTCTTAGACTAGACATCCTGCAGGGGTTTTTATTTTTTATTTTTACCTTGTGGTTAAAACATGCATGTGTTGCACTTGTTGCTAAGTTAAGATGTCAGTGCATACTTTTTTTGCAGTCTTAGTGACAGGTGTGTGATTTGGAAAGGGGAGACTGAGGATGAAATGATCATTGCTTGGATATGATCAAAATTTTTATGCACCGCTATTTGACCAAAGTCCAGAGAATGCAGCAGTGGAGTGCTTGAGCAATGATGCTTTAGGTTATCCTCAATGGAAATGCACCTCAAACAGATTACTGTAGCTGCTGGCATGCCAAGTATCTAAAAGGATTTACATTGACTGGTTTAGCTTTAAAATTCCACGACAAGGCAGGCTTAATTCATGGTAAGATGCCTTTTTTAATTAACATCAGAACAGAACCGTCACAACAAATGTAGACAATCGTTTTACTAGGAAAATTGAACTGCATACAAGTATATAATATAGCTAAGTATATAATACAAAGGTGAAAGGTTAAAGCAGGTGCAAAGCGTGGTCATTCAGCCCTCTGAAGGATACAGAAGGTGCCTCTTTTAACCATGTGGATGTACC